>JAQGAU010003487.1:0-13121 GCA_034698045.1 Paramacrobiotus richtersi
ATACCAACTCGAACAGTAAATATTCCTATCAGCATGTACTCTGTAGTATGTACTGCCATGTAGCGTTTACACACCGATGTGCATGTATGGTAGTAAACGCCCAACGGCGCTGGTATTTTCCCAGTAACTGTACAACATCGCCTGCAGGAGCAGTTTGTTGACAAGGGCGACATTACATCATGCGAATTCGAGTAATGAGTTATTGTTAGTCTAAATTTAGTCACAATATCGCTCAACGCTGTTTGGTGTTTGCTGTATCCAAAGAAGATGATTCCGTTATGAACAGTTTTGTCGGGACATCGTTTTCGTTTCCGTTAATTAGACGGTACTAAACTTTGCTGAGTTAAAATGCTCAACAGTACCACGGTCGATTGGGAGGACTGCTCTGGCAACAGGACTACCTTCACTCGATTCGACAGATTCATCACCAGCCCAGAATATCTTCATACATCAATTATATCGGTTCCTATTTGGCTGCTAATCTGCACGACTGGAAATATTCTCAATATTATCCAGCTCAAGGACATCCACACGCTTCAGTCTGTATTTTTGGTCGCTCTTGCCGCAATCGATTTATCCTTCGTGTAAGTCGGTTGACGAATAAAAAGGAAAATAGGCTATCTTTAATTTCGTTTATTTATGGACAGAAGACCCGAAAAGCAAGTTTTATAATCCTGAGCTATCTTGAAAGGAAGGATGTGGGTAAATTTTCAGTATAAGTACAAAATTTACTTGTACTACATTCTATGCTCGAGTACATGAAAATAGGTAGTTTTTGTGGTAAAACGCGTTGTTTAATAAAGTACTTCGTGCCGTATTGGCTAACTGAAAGTGCAGTGCACGGGTCAAGTTCCCATTGACAATTTAGTAGACTATTAATTTGGATTTTGTAGGTGGTTTTCGTTGGCATATTATATTCAGGTAAGTGGCACAGCTCTCATTAAACAGCTTTACGAATCCCGCTTAAATAATTACGATCTCTAGTTCACTTGTGTTTTCTTCGCACTACAGTGATCGTATAACCGTCACCAATACTTCAATGATTTTTAAAATGTTAAGGTTTCGATACTACTTTCGCATTTAAGACGAGTACACATCGTTTGCATTGTTTAGCTCACAAGTTTATGTTTACTCAAAACCTCGTCAATAATTGTGGAAGTTCGTATTGTGTCGGATTAACATACCCGTCTCGAGCGCGTCATTCATGACAGTTATTGACAGCAACATGAACTTCATGGCAAACAATTCCATATCAAACAAAGCTGCTTATGGATATTTGTGTGCTTCTTATGCACTGGTTCTACGTGTATGTTATTGTGCACTGCTCTTGTTTCCTAGGATTGTTTGGCGGCAGTTGGTATCTTGGAAATCAATTACACTCTACACATGGTTCTGTCCGTCTGTCAGTTCTTGGCGAATGTTGCATCCTTCTCTTCCCATTGGTACGTTACGTGAGTTCAAAGTTAAGGGACATTTCAAGAGCTTACATGAAGAAAATGTTCATTACATACAGTATTACAGTATTACAGTATTACTGAACTGAAGGTCAGTTTTTCACATGCGGACAGGAGCCTCATAGCCTTTTGCGCGGTACGGCTGATTTCGTTGGTAAGTCCATTCCGCTTTCGACTTTGGGTGACAAAGGCTCGCATCTTAATCGTCATCACCTGTATAATCCTTTGCGGAGCCCTTCGAAGGATCGATTACGTCGTTAAGGCAGTGTATCTGGGTGACAAGAAGAGAATGGAGGCTTGGATCATCAAATGGATCGACGTGGAAGATGTCGCATCGGTAAGGCTACCACTCGGAAGTCTAGCCTTAACTACGTCGCCGGGTATTCACTGCGTAATGTGTCCAGTAAACGTGCGTTCCTGGATGCGAACTTCGGTAGTTATCATATCACTATCTGATCTTTGGCTACCGTAGCTTGAGTGGCAGAAGTACTGGTGGTGGTTTAGTTCTTTAGTTAAGTTTCACGTCGGTAGCTACTATATACTTAATTCTATCAGTACATACACAGTTACACTTGTAAACCGTAACAATCGAGAAGTGCAGTTGACTTGTAACAGTTGTTTTGTAGTACAACTTTGAAGGTTTTTCCCTAAAAGTGTACACACCTTGTAAGCGAAGGCCACGTAAGATCTTGCGTGGACCTTTTGATGTTCAAATTGTGGCTTTTAGACAACTAACAAACCAAATTGTTACAGATGATTACTCCATTTCTGGCTCTTCTTGCCATGCTCACTCTAAACGGAGCGACGGTTGTGCTTCTATACAGACGCGGACAGAAGAAGACTGGAACACCTGAACATGTTAGCGTGCCTGATACTCAAATGTTCGCGATGCAGTTGAAACACGACAAGCGCCAGAAGCCATTTGTTACCATCAAGAACAAGGATTCCATAAACTCGGCCATGTTATTGATGACCTCCAATGTACTGCTCTGGTTTGTCTTTCAAACCATATTCTGGATTTATCGTTTCGTAGGCTTCTTTCAACAACGCTGTTACTTTCGGTTGTCATACCGTCAGAATCTGATACTGTGTATTCTCTCTGTACAGAGCATGTATTTTTACTTTTCTGTCAACTTTCTGCTGTACTGTGCGGTTAGTCGAACGTTTCTCAAGCGAAATCTAAGCATCCTTGCAAGATGGAAGCCACGTAGCCCTGTTAGCGAACCGACCAAATTTCACCGGTAGGCTCTGACAGCGCGTACGCAGTCGGCATCGCACGCAACAGAACCGCAATGACGGGATCGGTAGCACACAGACGAATCAGGGAAAAGTGGAGGCAGCGACAGGATGAGGCGGGTTTGATGGTTGCCTGAGAGGAACGGCGGAGTACGTGTAGATCATCACGGTACATCTTGCAGACCACGTACCACTGTCCACGGCGGCTACGAACTACATAGCATGGACTACCGCAATTAGCACAGTTTTCCAAATTTTGCCATAGCAAAAGATGACGATGCTGCAGTTTTGCGCGCAATGAGTATGACACGCGGTAACATTTGACGACTGAACAAGTTGGTTGCTGAACATTTACCATTAGCAAAATTTGGTAACTGCTTTTTTGCGCTGTTTCTGATTTATGCGGGATGCATGAAGATGTCAGTGCATCCATGATAAAGTGCGACTGACTCAAACATGTCTAAGAGATACTGCGAAAGGTCAACAAGCTATCTACTTGCGCATGCAAAGGTTTTCTTAACTTCAGCTCCTACTTTAAGAGAGACTACAAACGCGAGGCTTGCCCTTGCAGATAGTGTACAGTATAGCTACGGTATAATATAGACTTTGTCATCAAAGTTGAAACCGTTCAAGCGGAGTAAAAGTCAGTACTAACCATGACAGTCATGACTACACGACACTCGATGTTGCTTATTTGGCCGACTCCTTCCTTGTCCTGCATTGGTTTTTCCGAACACACGATCCTCGTCGTGACTGCGGAAAGTACGACATTAATGCCTCAGGGCGTATCAGAATGGCCACTGGGCAACCTATATTTGACACCAATGCTGCCACTTTTCGGCCAGAACGAATCAGTTTCATCCAGGAAAATGCAGCTGAACCTGTGCAGTTTCCAAGGGACAAGCGGGAGACGATTGCCCACCGAGGCCTTGTGGAATCGTGATCAAAGTACTTTACCCGACTTGAATTGCGGGGATGGGCGGTTGGTTCTCTGAGGCCAGCCTTTCTAATCGGTACAAACAACGAGAATGTAGCAAACTGACGCATCTAATGACACTGGACTCGACTGAGATCGAAGTGAAGTGGACATTGGTCAGTATAACCGCATCTACAAGTGCGAGGTACCGCATCTGTCGATTGGTCTACAGATTGCCGGATTATCGCTAGCTCACTAGACAACTTTATTCCCCCAGATTTTTTTGGCAGAGCACTACGTGCAGTACCATAACTGCTATTACTAATGTATAAGAGAACGGAAAAGAAATAATTATGTACTAACTCAGTAAAAGAATAACTTGTGAACAAGTTGTTCACGGACCCAAATCAGCTCACTGATCACCTAGTTCTTTTATTTATAAGGTTGTAATCGTTTTTACGAACTGCGGAACGAATGAAGCTTTCTGGCTGAACCACTGGTTAACGATGCTATTTGTCAGCAACTCTTTGTGTTGAAACGGTAAGATTTGACGGAAAACAATCATATTATGGCATTGTACGGTTTGCATCGTACAGCTGCCTATATCTGGTCATGTCATCCAAGGTAAAACCGTACAAGCGTTGTAAAAGAGAATTTTAATCATGATAACTACAAGACACTCGATATGTCGTAAACACAATCTTATCGGTTCATTTATTTTACTTGCACTCGCTATCTGAACAATGTAATCGCGGTCGTCTTTAAGAATAGCAACCACGAGAAAGTTCAACATTACGTAGGCAGGGTAATCACATTTTTGATTAGGACAAACAAAAGTACGCTAGTGTGCACTGAATGATTCACGTTCCACATACATATTCCATTAATAGTTCCGCTTCATTCCTCCACGGTGTGAAGTTTATTTGTTCTACCCAAGTATCGACAATTTATTTTGCATTCAATGCATTGCATAACAGTATAAAAAAATGTTCTTGCCATTAGCCTCTCTTTTTGTCGTTGGCCTGGTGTCGTTATGATAACGACGTTATCGGTGCGTAAGGTAGCAGGAGGTAAGCAATCACGTAAATAGTCTTTGCAAATAAATTGCGCATCTTGCACGGTACAGTAATAAGAAGGTATTTCAATGTTCATGTTTTCTTGTATTTCGAATTAAGCGCTATTGAGCCGTGGTCGCTAACGGTTTCTTTAATTAAATAACTACCATACGGTTTCTTTGATCTAATCAGTTGTGCATCAGTATACCAGCTATTCAGAAACCATATATATTCAGAACACAGTGTTAAAGGTAATGTGGGCACAGTTTTAGGTGCAGTGCCGAGTATCAGTACTCGGGAAAGCGCCAAAAAGTAGTTTATGACTTTCCCTTGATCTTCCATTGCAAAGATATTTTGAAACACCAATAACTTATAACACAGGCATCATCATTTTGGTCATATTTTATTTTCGAAACGGGTGAACCAATCGCAAACACCTGCCCTTGCGCCAGGCATGGCGCCAGTTACGGAACCTAGTTAGCTTTTCCATGGGCAAATGACTTTTGCGCAGGCTGCATGCTATCGATATTTCTCATTTCTGTTCGACATTTATACAATCACCTTATTCTGATATGATGCATATGCGATAAGAAAAGGTTTGTGGACATTTTCGTTATAAAATATTCTGTCATATAATAAACATATCCAAACGTTAACGTCTAACTTAGAAGCGTTAACGGCATGAATATAGTTTCAATAGATTAAACTTATACATGCAGCTTTCGCCAGTAATTAGCAAACTATGAACATGCAAGTATGTTCGTGTTGATATGTTTATGTGATAATGTGAACCGATTATTATGATAAAGCTAATTCAGATGTTATTTTATGCGTAATAAAGAGGCAAAGCAATTTCCCCAGTTTGCCTTTATCTGGGTCCACGTACGTTGCGATGCAAGGGTAGAGAAACATATGTGGCAATTATTATTGTGCAATTATCGCTACGGGCTGCCAACTGCAAGCTCGTTCACAAACCGCGTTCTGGTAATGCAGCAAAGCGCATAGATAGGTTATTAATCATTCAAAAATTCCTAATCTCTCACCTAACGTGTAATCTGCATAAACGAGCATTCTTTAATTTGGACGCCACAGAATATACTGGAAGTTTATATTTACTAATATTTCACGATTATGACACCAACACGAGCTTTTTTTACGGCATAAATGTTTGTTCCCGAAACCAGAAATTATGAATTTATACGGGTCGCCATTGCATCAGTTTAAGTATAAAGCACTTTACTGGCACTTGGCAGACATACACACGTGCCTAGTTAATTTTGCAGACAACTCTACAACGGTTCCGCATCCAAGCTGCACTGTGGGCACCACTGGTACGCTTCTAATGTGTAATGCTGGTAACTACAGTATTCCTGGAAATTTCGACGTCAGCTTGGTGCCTGGAGGCATCACCACACTGCAACTGGGAAGCCTAAGCAACACCATTTCTTCAACCTTCCTGCCATGGCGTATAAGTACCATCCACAATAACGCGCCAACGTTGACCGTTACCGGTCTAACGCAGCTGACCCTGTACAGTTTTCAAGGAACAAATGGAACACGCTTGCCCATCGAGGCATTCTTGATCAATGTTAAGGGCACACTAACTAGCATTACATTACGAGGATGCTGGATTGGTTCACTTGGACCAACCTTTCTACAGGGATTTAGCAAACTAAGGCATCTCCGACTAGGCACGAACGATATTAGCGCAATCGACATTAACGCTTTTGTGACACGGGTCAGTATAGCCGACGCGGCTCTTCCGGTAGTAGAGGCGATTACTCTGGATAACAACGAAATATCTACGTTGGATTGGGCTGTTTTTGCACCGGTTGCACATTCTTTGAAGGTGATCGATCATGTAATCATTAACTCGATAAATGCAACATAATAATTTGTGTTGCAGGTGCTTTCTTTGCACGAACAAGAAGTTATTACGGGATTGTCTACTCTAACACTGAGCAAGTTCTTTAAATTTGCGCTATTGGAGAAGCTGGAGTTTCAACAAACTGAAATGAATTTTCCTTCGCGCGCCATTTTAGACACTTTGAATATCTTTAGCAATTCAACCATCACATTTGAGAGGAATGCTTTGCGCCCAGATGAACAAGTGAACACATGTTCGTGCTGTGAAGCAAAAGATTTCGTCACATGGGCACAACAAATCAGTGACGGAGTAGCTCAACAAAAACCCTTGCATTTGTCATTCTCCTGCGGAGAGAATGTCTTTCTGTCCGGTTGGCAGATTGTTGGAAGCCAGGCTACCCTTCCGCCGAAGGATCAGTACCAAGACTGTGTCGCTGGGACTCGCAACACAACAAAGCAGACCATCGCTACTACGACACCTAGACCCACCACAAGGGTCATTGACGCAAGAACCACCACTTCCGTCCCACCCGGAACTCGACCGAATCAACTGGGGGGAAGTAGCCCGGCGCCGGGTGGTTCTGGGTGGAATAATCGATCAGCCACTGGATTATATGGAATCGCATTGGTGGTTATTCTTTTTCTGCAATACAGTTTGTAATACGGATATCAGAACGCAAACTAGAGACTGAGATACAGCACACCAAGGCCTTTTCTCATAGACTGGATAATGTGATTTGTACTGGTTACAGGCAAGAGTGTTACTTGTGGAATAAACGGAATGATTTTATTGCTTGGTTAATTCTTATGACAGTGATGATTCTGCTACATCTCTTACGCAGAATGGTATGACTGTCAATCAATAACATCGGCATATGGTTTGATGTGATTTTGACAAGAAAATTATCCCTGGATACAAGAATATGATTGGTGTAACGAACGAAAACATTCATATTTTTTATGATAATACCGCGGGTAAACACTGCCACGAACACAACGACCCAAGTAGTGATCATCATATTAATTTTTGATTCTTTTGTTTACTATTGGCACGTACTGCCAGGTAGGGCTTGTACACGGTACATCTCTGTGTATGGCGGCAGATACATCATACCTCACAATCAATGTGCCGGTTTTTCTAAAAACGTATGCCATCGTCTGCAAGAGTAGTTCATCAATAACAACCGCGACAATAAAGCATCCGCATACCCAAAGTATTATCTACAAGAAACACCTTCGGCTGCGCCTCAGGGCTTCTTGTGATCACTGACAATAGTTTTACATTTATTATAATATTGGAAGATATTCATCTACCGAACGGAGCGAAGGTCCTCTATACTCAACTCGAATGAATTTCGATGCCCGTCCGTCATCTGTCGGTCGGTCGGTCGGTCGGTCATATTATCATTTTTTATCATTTATTTATCTAATAATTATAATAAATTTCGATTAATATTTTTGATATTGTCATAGCTTTACTATTACTGTTAGTCCGTTCTGTTACCAGTCAGATGGTCGGTACTGCATCCAAGAATGCCGTTTCGAATATTGCTGTTAGTTCGATCTGTTTCCGGTCAGATGGTCGGTATTGCATCCAAGAATACCGTTTTTAATATTGCTGTTAGTTCGATCTGTTTCCGGTCAGATGGTCAGTACTGCATCCAAGAATACCATTTTAAATATTGCTGTTAGTTCGAGTTTCCGGTCAAATTGTTGGTATTACATCGAAGCATCCCTTTTGAATATCACTGTTAATTCGTTCTGCTTCCGGTTAGATGGTCGGTTCTTGTGAATATTCGGTTAATTCGTTCTGCCTCCGGTCAGTGGCCGGTACTGTATCTAAGTACTCCGTTTTGAGTAATACTGTTAGTTTGTTTTCCTTCCGGTCAGGTAGTCGGTACTGTATTCAAGAACCCGTTTTTGAATATTGCTGTTAGTTCGTTTTGCTTCCGGTTAGATGGTCGGTACTGCATCCAAGTATTCCGTTTTGAGTATTCCTGTAAGTTCGTTTTGTTTCCGGTCGGATGGTCGGTAATTCTGAATATTGCTGTTAGTTGGTTCTGCTTCCAGTTAGATGGTCCGTACTGCATCTGTGTATCCCATTTTGAATATCGCTGTTAGTTCGTTCTGCTTCCGGTCAGATGGTCGGTGCTGCATACTACATCCAAGAATCCCGTTTTGAATATTGCTGTTAGTTCGTTCTGATTCCGGTCAAATGGCCGGTACTGCATCTAAGTATTCCGTTTTGGGTATTACTGTAAGTTGGTTATGTTTCCGGTGGGATGGTCGATAATTCTGCATATTGCTGTTAGTTCGTTCTGCCTCCGGTCAAATTGTCGGTACTGCATCTTAGTATTCCGTTTCGAATGTTACTGTTGGTTCGTTCGGCTTCCGGTCAGAATCACCATCAAATGGTCGGTATTGCATACAAGTATCCCATTTTGAATATTGCTGTTAGTTGGTTCTGCTTCCGGTCAGATGGTCGGTACTTCTGAATATTGCTGTTAGTTCATTCTGCCTCCGGTCAAATGGCCGGTACTGCATCTAAGTATTTTGTTTTGAGTAATACTGTTAGTTTGTTTTGCTTCCGGTCAGGTAGTCGGTACTACATCCAAGAATCCAGTTTTGAGTATTGCTGGTAATTGGTTCTGGTAGTCGGTACTACATCAAGAATCCCGTTTTGAATATTGCTGTTAGTTCGTTCTTAATCCGGTCAAATGGTCGGTACTGCATCCAAGTATTCTGTTTTGAGTATTACTGTAAGGTCGTTTTGTTTCCAGTCGGGTGGTCGGTACTGCATCTATGTATCCCCAATTATCCCGTTTTGAATATTAATGTTAGTTCGTTCTGTTCCGGTCTTTTTACGAGTTTAAGACTGCATTTTTGGCATCTGTCACAGCATAAATAGTCAGCACCGCATCGATCAAAGATTCAGAGATAAATCATTGTAGTTCAATAACGTAATTGGTACTGACGGTGGTATATCTTCGCTCGTTGTGACGGGTTAGAGGTGATCTGGTTTTTTTAGTATAATGGGGATACGTTCGTAAGATGGTAAAAGCCGGTTACTGTATAGTAAATTAATTACATACATAGTTTAGTTTCAATTGATTTTCCTCCAAGCAACGGTATATCACGGTTTGGTTTATCCTTTACCGTAACCTTTGCGGTTAGGATTACCACTCCGCGCGATTTGAAAGAATGCGTGCTGTGCCGAATCAGACTTTTTTGAATAAAAAGATCATGTGACCCCGTTTTTGACTACGGCCGACCTAGTGGTGTTGTCGGTTTTTCGTGATTTGATTTGGTTGTTTGGGTTTTTTTACCCTGGGGTCCGTATTATAAATCTTTGATTGATAGTCGCGACATTTGCTCCGCGGTTTTGTACAACTCGCAAAGAAAGAAACTTCCGCTATACATACGAGTAAAACTCGTAAACTGTTTCGTCGGAGCATGGTTTTTGTACCGTCAGGTAGGCCACATCAATACGTTGGTTCATTTAGTTCACCGCAACTACATAATGGTTCGTTCACCTTACCAGTAAACTTACGACTTCGAACCGAAGTCGTCAGTTTAGGCATGTAACGAAGCAACTTGTTCTTCTTCGATTTTACTTTAGTAAAAAGCGATAAACTAAAAGTCACTGAATTATAACACTGCGAGGCATACAATTCTAACTGCTGCAAGGTGGGTCGGGCAGCGAAAGCTTCGAAACCTTGTACGCTTCAAAAACCATACCGATACCTAGTACTTACCACAATCACTACTGTACTCGTACACGAAGAACAACACAAAGTGAGCAAATAAATGGCCTCTAAATGGAATCGTAAAAGGATACAAGGACAGAACTGAAGAAGGACCGGTATGACATTGTGTACTTGTGAACGAGAGTATGCCAACGAAGACGAATGAACGTTCGGCACAGTACAGCAGAAAGCTGATAGAAAAGTAAAAATACATGCTCTGTGCAGCGAGAATACACAGTATCAGATTTTTACGGTATGTCAACCGAAAGTAACAGTATTATTGTTGGAAAAAACCCCACGAAACGATAATTCCAGAATACGGTTTGAAAGACAAACCAGAGCAGTATGTACATTATTGGCGGTCATCAGTTACATGACGGAGTTAATATGCGAATCTTTGTTACTGATGGTAACAGATGGTCACTCTGCTGTGTTGAATTCTTCCAGTATTCCCTTTCGGTCCGCGTCTGTATAGTTAGAAACACCACACCATCGTCGCTCCGTTTAAAGTGTGCACGACATGAAGAGCTGTCAGATACTTCTAGTGCTGCTAGACCAACATAATAATATCAGCTCAAACATTGGTGATCAGTGATCACTATTAGCATGTACTACCGTGTGACGTTCAAACAGCGATGTGTGCATGTATGGCAGTCAGTACCTCAAGGCGTCGGCATTTTCCCAGCAGTTTGTATATAAGCCATCGCCTGAAGGAGCAGTTTGTTGACAATCGCGATATCAACTCATGCGCACTCAAGTTAATTTCTATATTCGCTCAGCGCTGTTTTCGATATCCAAAAAAGATGACTGCGTTATGAACAGTTTCTTCGAAGTATCGTTTCCGTTCAACGTTAGTCAAACCATATCGAAACTTTGCTGATTTAGCATGCTCAACAGTAGTACTACGGTTGACGGGGAGGACTGTACTGGCAACAGGACTGTCTCCAGTAGAATCGGTAGATTCAACAAAAACCCAGAATATCTTCTTACATCGATCATATCGTTTCCTATCTGGCTGCTAATTTGCACGACTGGAAATATTCTCAACATTATCCAGCTCAGGAAAATCCACACGTTTCAGTCTATATTTTTGGTCGCTCTCGCTGCAATCGATTTATCCTGCATGTAAGTCGGATGCTGCATGAGCATAGCCAGAAAAATGAGATATCTTTAATTAGAATCAATCAATTTTGCATACACTACCCCAGAAAAACAAGTTTTTTAATCCTGAGCTATCTTGGAAGGCGTGGGGCATATTTTCAGCAGCATAAGTGCATAAATGTAATGTACTAGAATAGTGTAGTTTTTGTTATGGAACCTTTTGCCGCATGAGTTACGTAACCCATGCGGCAACAAACAGTACATGCTGTATACTGTGTGTGCTTTTCACTCACAACTTAATTTTGATTTTACATATAGGTGGTTTTCGTTGGGATTTTATGTTGAGGTAAGAGGCACGGCTATGTCCCGGTATCGCTCAACGATTTCCTATTATGCATTTTGAAAGAACATTTCGCTACTCCGCAGTCAATAAGTACTTGTGAAGCAAACTTTGAGTGCTAGTTGGTTTTGTCTGCTCGGTAAAGAAACCAAATAATACTAATTATGCGCCAAAACAATATTAATGAGAATAAATTGTCCTGCCAACTTGTCTTGATTTAAGCTTTCTGTGGTCAGTTCCAGTCCGTCGTTTAAATTGTTCAAATAAATGCGGGAAAGAATACGTTATTCCGGTCTCATCAGATGCACAGGAAACCTCAGATCCTGCTTCTTACTGGTAAGGTCATTAGTTGTGGAAACTCGTACGAATAGAAACCACTCCGGTGTTCTGCGTACCCGTCATGAACTAAATTCAACAAATTCCCGATGTTCGTCTGCTCCTTATGCGTTGGTTCTACACATACAGTATGTTGTTGTGCACTACTGGTGTTTTGTAGAATTGCTGGGCGGAAGTTGGTATCTCGGAAATCAATTACACTCTCCACATGGTTCTGTCTGTCTGTCAGTTCGTGGCGAATGTTGCATCCTATTCTTCCCATTGGTATGTCACGTGAGCTCAAAGGAGGCACATTTCAAGAGTATTTCATTTCGTTCCGTTTGCAAAGCACACAGCCTTATAAGAAAATCGCTTGCGACATTCTGGGATCGCCTTTGTTAACTATTCATACATGTTACTGAACTGAAGGTGTGATTAGTTTTGCACGTGCTTATAGGAGCCTCATAGCCTTTTGCGCGGTGCGGCTCATTTCGTTGGTAAGTCCATTTCGCTTTCGACTTTGGCTGACAAAGGCTCGCATCATAATCGTCATCACCTGTGTAATCCTCTGTGGAGCCCTTCAAAGGATCGTCTACGTCGTTAAGGCAGTCTATCGCGGGGACAAGGAAAGAATGGAGGTATGGATCATAAAATGGATCAACGTGGAGGAAGTCGCATCGGTAATGCTATACTTATCGTATATTATCATACAAGTACAGTATTTATACAACGGCTACAACTCACGTTTACGCCAGTAATGTCACCCGTAGCACCGGCAATAATGTCCCCCATACTACCGGCAAAAATGTCACCCGTAGTACCGGCAATAATGTCCCCCGCACTACCGCCAATAATGTCCCTTTACTACCTGCAAAGCGAGCATTAAGGTCACCTTTAGGCAGATTCGGCGGTGGTCACACCGATGGCGGTAGTAGCACTTGATGGGAGACCGCGGATTGGTCTGGTTTTTATCCAGCCCTGGTAGGTTCTTCGTTTCACCAAACAGGCGCTGGGATTACAGTTTTGGCGGTGGTTACAAAGGGGACCCGGAAATAATGTCCACATTTTAGCAGGGGGGACATAATTGACGGT
>JAQGAU010003488.1:0-13118 GCA_034698045.1 Paramacrobiotus richtersi
TAACAAGATTATAGTGATTCATAATTCGTTTGCACTGCATGTTTTATGGATAACAAACCTTTAATGGCGTTATTTTCGCTATCATCCCGAATATACAGTAAATTAGCTGTGGGGTGCTTGGTTCGACACGTTTGAGAGGCATAGTCGTATGGCGCGCTTTCCAGGTTTATCGCATAACAATTTCCATCAATGAACACCCAATCGGCACCGCATTCCGGTGAGTAAAGGTCAATAGTTGGACGGCTTGGAAGAGGTGCTGAATTCGAGACACGTTTAACTCCAGTTCAATGTTTACAATTCATCTTGGATAATACGTACACGCAGTACCCCGTTGCGTGCAGACAAAATAGTTTTGATCTTCACAAGCTTCCACATCCCATTTCCCCCAGGTGTTCAGCAAGCCAAGAGCGTCATGGTCCTGATGTAGCATTGCGTAGCAGTACTTATTCTCGAAAACAATGGCCGAACGGTAATTTGTGTAAGCCGTTCCCGGCACCTAAACGGAAAAATATAATTAGCACGGAGAAGCTGGGACAATTTTGTCAATTTTATCTCACAGTTCGACCGTCAGCAAACTTGATAACAGGATCACCAACCTCCCGCGGCTGCCGTTGATAACCAATCCAAGCTCGTGCTGCTCTTAGATAACCTGCAGCGTATAAAGTCAGCGCATATCTGTGTGTTTATGATAGCTGCTTCACAATAAAAAAAGCAGATTTATGTCGTAAAGTGATAAAGAAAACTAAAACTAGGAAAGTGCACTTGCTGATTGCGGGTACTGAATGACCGAAGCGAAGGAAGTCCGTACATGGGCTACATGAGTTAAAGCAGTTTAAAACTAGTGTTGGGTAGCAAAACTTTTCTGACCGCTTACTTACAATTACTGTCCGACATGGCTGTTTTACTTACTATATTTTCATAAATCCTGCTATTTACTTACTATGCACCTTTGATGCTTACTTCGAACGAAGTTGTTTTCTCCAGCACTGGTAATTTCAGCTAACGAAGAGTTCATTGTACGGCAGTAAGCTGCTGCATCCGACCAGCTCATTTTCTTATTAATATCGGGTTTCCCCGAGTGGAAAAAGCAGCTTCCATGGTACTTATCGAAGGGTGGTTGACATCGGGTTTCCGCTGTTGACAGCACGTAGAAATACAGTCAGGACTGATTGCTTGATGGTACTGTTTACAAAACTTACGCCTGACATATTCCGTAATACTAGCATCTCCGACTTTCGCTTGACAGACGTAGCCCATTGGGTCGCTGCAGTTGGTTGTGGCAGCCCAGTCTCCACTGGCTGATAAAAGAATATGTTGTCAATTCAAAACATGCAGAATATGCAAAAGTTAGGCAAACATGAACTCCGAAAGTATTTATGTAGTTTCGTTTAAGAAATAATAATAAGAATCACTAACTTTGGTCCATTTGCATGTATGCGCATCGATGTGAATCGGTCGCAATCGGCTGTCCAAGCGCCCAGTTAAAATACGAACTGGTTAAGGCATCAGTGTTGTTCACCCAGGTGAATCCAGTGTTTATGTTTGCTATAAATATGATTTATCACAAATATGTTTTATTATAAATATGCTGCATGGTCAATTAAGTACTGCAAATCGTAGCAGCTAAATGAAAATAAAAATGATGTATTCAAAACAAAAAAAAAATTTTATCACAGTGACAAAATAAGACATTCTGCATTTTCAGTGTTATTTTTAACTATACCATTCAACCCAATATAAAAGTACTGTGTGGAAGTGGAAGCCCCGCCCATTCGCCGGAAATGCTGTACCAAGAATGACTGCACATCAGAACTAAAAACAAGTGTTATATATGTATAAGAAATGCAGAAATGGACTTGTACATAATCGATTATACCCAGCAACAACAGCCAAGTATCCACCAGTTCCAATGCATTTCACTATTGCTTGACCGTATCCACCCACATCGTCAACCGAACCGCGGAAGCTAAAACAGTATCCGTTGAAATGTTCCCATCCATACGGACATTTTTCTGCAAAGCAAAGCGCACAATAATAAGAGATTTTGTGCAGTTGTGCATTACGTCGTATATCTACAGCAACAACATAGTAACACAACTGTGTGTTTATATATTGCAATAGCATTTCAGACAACAACAAGCTACTAATTTAGTAGCAAGAAAGGCTATACTCCATAAAAAAAATCTAGTAATCATTGCGCTTCTTACACGCGTAATCACCTGTGTCTCTTTCGCATGCATATGGTTTCGGAGTTTCACAGCTGCGATCCAAACTCCACTTGGACTGCTGGGTCGCAAGCGCGGATCTCTGGTGAACACCGCAATACTGCGAACCATCAGACAGGCCGTTCCTAGAAAAAAGGGAACCGTCACATCTACATTAATGCTGCAAATAGCAACATGATTGGTTTCAATACTCACAAATAAGCACCTATTGCGGTATTGGGCCACTGGTTGTACGCATGCGCCAACATGGATGTGTTGTCTTCCCAAAACACCGCTTCCGGTCTGGTGTTAAAGTTCTTGGTGAGTTTAACGCCCAACCAAGCCTCGCTGCGACCGATGGCCCGTTCCCAGACGGTGATTCGATTGTTCTCTTCATCACTGTTTGGTACACTGATGTAACCGCCTTTGGCGCTGTAAAGGTCGAACTTATACAGCTGTGTGCCATACTGCAGCTGTACAGATAAAAAATACTAAACGTTCATCAATACGAAAATCTTGTTGTGCTAACAATAATCCAGCTAAGAATACAGAAACAATAAAAAACAAAATGAGAGTAAGTATTATTGTCAGTGAGATACGAAAGCATACGACCAGAAGGAAGAACCATAGCAATAACTGTTATAAGGAAATACTCGCTGCTAGAACAATCAGCTACACTTGCACCTCTATATCCTCTATATCAGCTACTTATATATAGCAGTTATGTCCAAACAGACCAAAGTCCCGGAAACGGGTTGTCTGTTTCTGAAGCAATACATAAAATAAATGTATATAATATTAGTTATTTCAACAAGTATCTGTATAAGCACACAGAACGCAGAGATACGCATTCTCAGCAGGCATTAGAATTAATTAGGCGAGCGTTTGGAAAAGTAGTAAAATTAGTAGTAAGTAACAAGGACAAGGTAACAAATCCCGGATAGTAAATAGTAAGGGTGGTCCAAAACGAATATTGATTACATCACTGGAAAATTCATATCTAAGGGATACGTGTGAAGACGTACAAACAACTTTGCCGCGCTTGATCCCAGGTGGACATTTGGCGATGGAACATCCAACAGCGTCCGTCAACGTAATCCCATCCCTCTTCGGTTCTGCACAGTGGTCGGGAAGCTAAGCATAAGAAAACAGTGGGTACTGTAAAGCAGTGCACCTTAAACTCAAAAATGAACGTGGTAAAGTACGGTACAGCAGGAAACAGAAATGCGCTTACAAAAAGAAGCTTTGCAAATGAAGTTGCCTTTCGGGGCTGTCGTTCCATACAAGCCACCGGGTTGCGGAATGCCAATAAATTTACCGTCATTCTCATCGTGTATTATGGCAACGCGCATTTTAGTACGACTGGCAGTCGAGGCGGCAGTGAAATAGGAATCCAGATTCGGATTGCTGCGTTTGAATAACCAGTTATCAGCCCCAAACTTACGGACGCAAATACACGCATTATACACAGTCATCACGAATAAGTGATGACCAACAGATTCAGACATGGCGCAGTTTTTCGTTTGGTATGGTTTGGCGTCAGTTTTATGGTGGTTGTCCACTTTCAATAAATCGTCAAATAAATTTTGCAAAATCGACTGAGACAATCATGAGTGTCCATAAATGCGCTTCATTTTGATTTTTTTAAAGTTTCACAAAACCTGTTGCGACTTACTAAGTTCCCAGATCGCCTGCAGCAAATATTCGTCCACTGCTTTCCCATTTCCACTGACCAGATGCGTAAGACAAGTCGAGCCAATAGTTAATTTTATTACGGATAACAAACCAACACTTGGCGGGTTGTGCAGCCTGCTGATAATATAATCCTACAAAGCATTCTTTTTGTTTATTTTTCTCATTTCGCGTTTTTATTATATTTCTTCATACGTACCAAGTCAGCGCGGCCCAGGGAATCCGCTAAGTTACCGCCTCTAGCTTGGCATTCCTTTCTCGCATCATCCCATGACTTCCCAGTGGGATCATAATCAGGACGATCCACATAGTAACAATCAGCGGTATTCGCGCGCGGATGCCAGTCGGGACCCGGACATCGGTAACCGTTCGTACCGGCCACTGCAGCATATATAGCAGGGTAATTTAATGCGTACAAGTAACAATCAAAAATGTGATGCAAAAACGTTCCCTACGTTTTATATTGTACTGTCATGGTAATTGTTAATAAGTTAATTATTATTATTGCCTCACACCATAACAGATTCCATAGAAAGGTGCGCGATACCTTTTTACAAAATGCAACACCTTTTCCTGTAAGTTTTTAGACGGAGGGTTGGCATAATTGTATACGTAGTTTATGCACAAGCCTCTTTCCTTAATATATATACATCAATATGCATATACAGTTCCAGCCCATGAAAATCACAATAAAATTAGGATTGTCATCACCGTAAAAACTGATAAACTTGTAAACATGATTGCGAGAATGCTTTTGACTAGATCTGGATCACGGTAATTATTATATACATTATTATATATTCATTCGGATTTTTTTATCTAATCTGTAACTTCAATTTGTATTTCAAAATTCCGACATACTTATTTACGGGATATTTATTTATTTTCACGATGATAAGCGAAGAAGTGACCCACTACGATATTTTTTCCCTAATCTACAGTACTTACCGAAAAGGCCTAAAAGGTATAGGAAACGTATCATTTGCGTTTACGAATGGAAGAGATCCAGACGGATTTGATCGCAGATTCGCAAATCGCAGTCAACTGCAGGACGACTTCAGTATCCAGAAAGTATCATCGGCATGGTTCCGGCTGCCGCATCAACCTTCTTCCAACTGTTTCATCGATACTCCGTAGCAGGCTTATCAAATTCGTTTAGAAAACTAACGCCTAATTGTTCTTAGCGAGTTCTAGCTCATTCAATAACGCAACTGCTATCGCTATGTGCACATATATTTTCTTATAACAATACATGCGATTGAAAGCCGATAGCAGCATTAGCATAGCTGATAATAGACCGACAGATAACCGATCACACCATTAATTTCGTGTTAAAGCGACAATCAGAACGCGCATTTACCACGACGTCACAGATAGTGAAAACTGGAAATCATAACTATGTAGTACTGCTTCACTTTTCTTATTTTTTCCTGTTTAATTTCTTTGGAAATTGCCAGGTGTTCAACCTGAATTGAAAATACTTTTCCGTGTGCTTTTTTCTGACAAACGCCTCATGACCAGGTTTATGATATGCTACTTCAATTCTTCATATCTGCTTGTTTTTGTTAGTTGCTATAAGGAAGACAATAATCTCATGAACAGAACCAAAATAAAAATCAATATGCATTGACAAGTAAATTAAACGGATAAGGCCGATAGTTACTTAAGACAAAAAAAGATAAACTGCCTTATAATCAGTAAAAAAAACTTGTCGCATGAGAAATAATGCATGCCGTTGTGATTACTGCAGTCACAGTGCAGTGCCATAAATCTATGATATTTCCTGATACGCATAAGCTGCATAAATATTTTTGCACATACCGTATTAACGGAAAAGCGAACCGAAAATTCCTGTCACGTACATTATATAATCAGCATTTTTTTATTGAGTATACGTGGTTATAGCCGATAACACAAGTGGGCATTCGTCTTACTGTAATCATAGAATAACTCGATCGACTCGTGAGAACAAAAACCCGCTCTTTTTCTTGTGATCTTTGCGTAGCTATCTGTACATGCTACTGTGGTGCGCGTTCACATTCTGACGCGGTCACTTAATCTGCGGAAAGAATGTCTTTTGAAGCTAACTTTAGAAACCAAAGTCCGCCACTTCAGATGTCTCCGGTTCGTTACAAAACTTCACTCGAATGCCGTCGAGATGCTTAAAATTGGTCATTGTACAGTATCAATATCGTGAAGAACGTCAGCGAACGCATAATTTACAGTTATCGATAATTTTTATTCTGTCAAATATTCGGACACACATATCGCTGTTACACATCTCCGGAGATTCTGCAACTCGATAATCTTCTCAGCCTAGGTAGTTCAAATTGAAAATAATCTATCATCAAGCGAACAAAACGGAGATAACTACTATAAATGCTATAAACTGATCAAAACAACTGCATAACTAAAAAATACACGGACTCATTTAAACATATGGATAACCATACACTAACTAAATAAGGAACTATCAACAACTGACAAACAACGTGACGGAATGTTAAAGCTGCCACTCAGTCAATCACAGAATGGGAAGCCCTGAGTAAAATCGGCCAGGAAACTGTAATCACACTGCTGACCACCTGAGTACGCTGACAATGAGGTGTAGCCCGAGTCGCCCGTGGAGCTGCGGGAGCGTCCGGGATCCGTGGATGCCGTGTCATGCGATGCATCCTTCCACATGGACGAGTCACCAAATTGCGTCTCCAGTTCATCCAGCATTCCGGCAATCAGTGCGCAGTTGGCCCAGAATGCATCCTGCGAGAAGAGCGATATTTTAAGCTGAGTGACTGACTTCTTGCATGGTTTTTTAGGTGTTTTGACGCATTTTAGTCTGAAGTTATGCAGTTTATGGAAATGATTCCGATGTGAAGGAAACACAAAAACGAGCATTACAAAGAACATAAATCGCTGACTAGTGACTACGACTGTTGCTGTAGACGCAATGTCTCGCTTTTCACACAAGGAGTCCACGCAAACTCGAGTGTCAACAAAGCGAAAGTTACAAGAAAGCTTCACAATGAACGGAAAAGTAGTTAGCTCGATCATGCTCACGACGATTGATAAGTTACCTTGTTAACGCTAACCAGAGCATCTAGACGCTCCTTCCGGGCTTTAGCAAAAGCGTCCTTATCCCGCAGTCGCGGACCTTCCTTCCGACTCCCTCCATACTCCGAAACCACCTCCTTTCCCAAACCCTCATCATCCCACGGATGCCAGAAATGGCACTTCTCCCCATAGGTGCACACCTGATCCTGCAGCACAGAACGGCACGTCTGCGTCTTAAACTTGGGGTTCTTCTCGCGCTGAGGCATGGCCCGCAGCTCGCTGGTATTGTGGGCGAAATTGCACTGGCGATTGCGGCAGTCCTGCGTGGGACACATGGCCGTACGGTACAGACGATGGCGGCCACGCTGGGCACCGCGATCTGGAGACATCTGACTGCGGCCATTCATCCCGGATTCCAGATTCGGGCGGATGATCGAGAACCCCGTGACGTACTCACGGTAGGTGAGGACCGTGTAGGGGTCGCCATTTCCTGAGAAAATTCCTGAGGGGTTCTCCATGGGAAACTCGTCCATACTGGAGGACATGCCGAGCAACAGGGAAACCAAAAACGAACAACACTACAACAGGCAAACCAGTAAGACAAAAATAACAGTAAACGACCCAACGATAAACGGCGAGAAATTGTGCAACGATAAAAGTAACGGAATGCTAACAGATCGCCAAAGTGAAAGTAACGCACTGCGCCTACATTTTGAACAACGAAAAGCGAAAAAATTTTCCATACCGATGAGTCAGCGGCCTGGGTTGATCTGAGCCAATCAGAAGCGTCCAATCACCAGCCTTTGCCTGACTGGCTGTAAAATTTCGCTTTTGTGAATGAATGCCATATCCACTGCACGTGCCTCGATGAAAGTTCTTTCAAAGTACGGGTGTAAAGCTGGTTGCAGCATCGTCCAAGGTGTGCCCAAAACTACTAGAAAGCTTTTGTTGTTCTCGGTTCATCCGATTGCATTACTGCCAATATACTTAATTTTTTCGCTCCTTGTGTTACATTTCCTGCTTGCGCAGGAGGCAATACCCGTTTAGAAGCCAATTCTAGACACTTTTTTAATTTCGCAAATTTTCTGGAACGACAGTAGTCAAAATCCATTGACTGTTACGAAAGGGGTGTAACGGTTACACTGTAACCGATATCATCAAAAATTTCACAGTTCTCTGCTGCGCTCAGTTCCACAGAAAACTCGTACCCTAATTGTGCGTAGCATACTCAAGAAAGTACTTCGATACTGCGCATTCGTAATCAAATAAACAAAAAAATTAAAACAATAATAAGCATAGAAAAAAACGTCCGCAATATTCCCGACCACGGATTTTGCCGATTCATCAAATTCAATACGGTGGAAATTTCTTTCCCATATTAGAACCCGGTAAACAATACTGGGAAACTTGGAAATGAAGAACAAAACAGCACTTCCGATCAATATCAGGTTAATAGATCGCTTCTTTGGCCTTGCTTCCGACGACTCTGCAGTTTGCGCTGTACGCATCTTTCCAATCTCGGAATTATCGCGGCGCTTCAGGAAAATTACCAGGATAATGTTCAGGATGAAAATCAGGATCAGAGTTATCAGGCTGACAACGCCCTGAAAAAGCACCTGAGATTGCAAAGGGAAGCTTTCTGAAAATCATGCATTTTTGATTTTTCTACCTCTGCCATCTCCTGAACGACCTTCCAGTTAACCAACCAATCCGGAGTTTTTCCCGGTTGATTCCAAAGGTCATACTTCCAACACATCATGTTGGCCGCGAAGTAATGTAATGCACACGCTCCGGATAAAACTGCCAGAATGCAAACAGTTGTTCGGGCTATAACTCGTCTTTGTAGTTGCTTGAAAGTGAAAGGTCGAATCATAACCAGAAAGCGCTCCAGTGAGAAGATTACGAGGATCCTGCAACAGAGTTCTTACTTTGGCTGGCAGTCAGAAAACGATCATTCTGGACAAGATTTTCGAAAGGTCGGTAATATGAAACAATGTTACAGCAATTTAAGGAAAAATTAAGGATAGTAAGTAGTAAAGAGAATACAGTAGTAACAAGAAAATCGCCGGTTTTGGCGCCAAATGTCAGCACTACGTCAGATCTATTGTGCATGCCAGAATGCGCTGCCCGTGCATACATATGGGCAAAATATACAGACAATAAGTTTTTAGTGCTAGAAAAAATATAGCTCCTCTCCTACGCAGATACATTATTACTAATTTCGCTTATTCCTTACCAATCAGAGAGGTTCGCGCAGGTCTCTCCAGCCCAGACTGCGGGACCCATTATACTGGTTGTGATCGAATAATGCTCTGGAGTGGCATATGACAGACCCACTGCGCTGCTCATTTCCCAGATAAACAATGGAAAGAAAAACCATCTGCAATATGAGTCAGCAGGTTTCTGAAGATACGGTAAAAAAATTATTACATGTGCGGTTATCAAAAGTGAGGCTACGACCTTGTCATGGTAGGACACTTATATAAAACTTTTGTTTATATAAAAAGGACAGCTGATGGAATTATAAAATTATATTTACTTGCTTGAAGTATCACGAAATATGAACAAAAACGAACCGGAAACAAATATTCACTCTCAGACTCCCAGTAATCTTCTACCCTAATAAGATGAATTCACACGAACGTTGGAAGTGGAGACCTTTGGTTTGGCTGCTTTATCACGTGAACTGATACTAAATTTTATATATAGAACATTAGTTATATATTTGAAGTCGCGGAAACTTACAACACTCCAATGTCAGCGACAGCCGTTGAGATCATATAACAGCTAGCAGATGATTTCTTTTTTTGTTGAACGAAAATGATTAAATTGACGACGTTTCCGACGGTGCAGAGACTGAGAAGGATAAGGTAAGAAACAACATAGAATACAAATGAGCGATCCAACTGCTCCTGGGAGTAGGTGCCGTTGTCGGATGCCGTATTGCGCCAGTAACTCGAAGTGTTCAGATTGGGCATCTCCTGACATATCAGAGGGATAACGTCTTTATCCTCTTCCGAAGCCATACCGGAAGTTACCAGTATCTGGTTATAAGCGGTAGAAACTGTCGGTTCGTTCCTTAATTTCTCTTGACAATTGTTTTATTCACGCATAACTGAATAGCAGTCGAGGTGAGCAACTGACAAAAATTGTAAAAACCATGGTGTTAAAAAAAGATTCAAACGGAAGGCGGCAGTCACGCTGTGTTTGACAACAATTACTGTTTGTTGTTGATTGTGCTCTAGGGCATTTTCAACTTTAACCGCAATAATCGGCACGGATACATGGTAAAATTACACGAATACTACGATCGATATGTTGGAGTACGTGAGCAGTACGGTAGGTAATTTAGGTCTCATCCTGCGGGGCAGGAAACTGTCAAGTGTTAATTTTCATTAATTTTATTAGATCTTACCTGCACTTGCATATTCGTGGTGCACGAGCAGGACAAAGCATCGTCACTGGTACTTGCTGGAACGGGAGCCTCTTACTGAAAGGTAGTGCTCGTCAGCCCATCTAATATACAATATCAGTAAGTAGAAGCATAGTACAAATTTCCACCAATCGCCACATCAGCAGAAACGAGTAAAATTAATGATAATCGTCGTAGCTGCGGTCAGCAGACTTGAGCAGAGGGTCAGCTAAATGAAAAGCGGTACCCAGTAAACAGTTGTAATTGTCAAGTCCCGATGGTGCTTACACCTTTGGTAGGGATAGAATTAATAATGAAGTAGCTAGGATATCATGTAGGAAACGAGTGCATTTTTAGTAACACCAGTATAAAAACACAAGGAAGAAAAGTAACTATAACTTAAGAACAGGATGTGCCCCAGCAGAGGAGCCAAGGACGGCAGTGCCACATCATTTCAGACCAAGTGGAAGAACACCACCAACAGAATGAAATGAGCAACATTTACTACTCGACACAGGTGGACCTTTTTGCGCATAATGGGCAGCACCAACGGGAACGCCAAAAACCTGATCAATGCAGCCATTTTACTTGCAGACAGAATTCTGTAAAACGCTCCAGTACAAGTATATCTCGGCTAACTATATTCAGATCGAAGTTTAGAAAAAGCGTGTTAGCAAATCAAGAAAACAGTCCTAGGTAGAAAATCCCCATGCGGTAGCGCAGGCTCAGGCATGATATGTGTTGATCGGGAAGGGGTAAACGACCTTTCACTCCCAAATGCGACCAAACGTTTTGCGCGGGCGGCGTTCCAGTGTGATTCTGTTACGAAAAAACAAACTGGCAATGTTTATATTCGTTCCGTGTAATGTTTTACAGTGTAACTAGTCAATCCGAACCTTACATTTGGTTGCGTCTGATTATTTAACCAAATCGGAAATGATGCAGACATATTATGTGTCTCAGGCTTACGGTCAGATTCACAGTGATAAGTGTGCATGAGATTATTATTAGCCTTAGGCGCTCAAATGTTAAAACAACTGAAAACGAAAAGGCAGTATTTTTTTACCAGCCTGTAAGTTAGTACAACTATTCCGATTCCTGATAATACAGACTAGTCGGAGGTTTTTACTTGGTTATTCCATCGTATGCTGCCAGCCGCCCTGTATCGGCAGTTTTCAGCCCTGGTCGAATATGTAGATTCTTCAATGGACGGTTTTGTAATACCCGAAAATCACATATAATAATTAAAGACATATTTGTATAAAGACTTCTGATTTGGATAGACTTTACAAATTTGTAATCGAAGAATCGGATTACGACTTGATAAAGCTTATAATGTTAAAAATAATCAATATTTATTTATAAAGCTTCTCTTCGCGAAAGTTATTTTTTGAAGAAGGTTTTTGCCATTTGATAGCCAAAACTAAATCTCCAGAAACCGGAATGGTTTTCTATGCGTGATGACCCATCAACAACCGCATTTCTATATAGTACACACCTACTTGTATTTTTTCGATTGCGCTGAACCACGGCCCATTGTCATGAGATATTCAGCGCCATTTTTCTGCGAAATGGCTCCGCGCAGGTTATTCGGTTCAGCAGTATGATAGAGTGGCTGACATCCGTACGTACAATTTGTTGCCATATCAACTCGTCGTACACTTAAAATAATATTTTTTTTTTTTTTTTACCTTTCCTGATTTATTTTTGGCCCTCCTGGGGGTCGGGGGTTTCTGGTTTGTTTGTCAATTTTTCTGTCACATGCTTGCTGCGTTAATTACGTCGGAACTAGTACTTTACGGAATGTTTTGGCCAGTTGTTAACAGGTCGAAACAGAATGTTTGATGACCCGACACCGCAGAGTACTGATGCAAAAATGCTGCTCCTGCTCTTGATGCGTGCATAATTACACTGCAGGAAATTACCATAGCAGTGTTCCGTTTACCATAATGCAAACCAAACTCAGGTCTCTTACTGTACTTCAAAACCGACAGTTTTGTTGTATGTAAAACAAACTACATATCGACTCGGGTAACATCTGAAGCGCAGCAAAGTTTTCGCGTGTATGGGTGCTGTGTACTGGCACTACCGATGCAGTCGCGCTGTTTCCCGCAGACCCTCAATTGGCTGGAATCTAGCCTAATTTTTCTTGTTCATTTTGAAATTTCAAAACATATATATTGAACGTGGTTCAGAACGATCAATACATGTATTACAATTTCGAATGAAATTTTCACAGAAGTTGTTTGAATAAACGCTGAATAATCTGTGACAGAAATGCGTTTATACTAGCTTTTCACCCTTTTTGCGCAATAAGTATATGTTAATAAGCCAACTTAAGTAGTAACAAATCTGGAAATTAAACACTTTTTTACTTATAGGCAGTGCTTATTTTGCTAGAGTATACCAGTTTTACTGACTCTTACATGTAATTACGGTGCACGTCTCTTTGTGTTAAATAGAACAAACCCTAATGCTAGTGAAATTAACGATATTTTACTGTTGAAGATTGTTTCCTTTCCTCCGGGTTGAAAATTTTGTCAGCTCACCTGGTTCCAAGGTTTTGTGAAAGATGATATTAATATCTAATATACATTATCGTGTAGCTGATGCACCGTATACGGTGTCAGGTGCAGACACATGCAAGTGTACGTTGTACTAGATGACGTATACGTATTATTTATCTTACACATCGTACTACAGTAGTACCTGAATACGGTACCTGCAGCGAAGCAGTGATCGAAAGTGCCGTCACGGTA
>JAQGAU010003489.1:0-13117 GCA_034698045.1 Paramacrobiotus richtersi
TCTTCCGCGCTTTCCACTCGGTCAACCAATGGCATAAAGTTTTTTACCTGGGCTGTCACATTCTTCACCAGTTTCGCATATTTTCTTTGTTTCCCGGTCATAAATTTATTAAAAATGTTTGGTGGCATAGCGAGTTATTAGTAAGGCAGATACAAATACGTATATTTAAAACAAGAAATGAGTATTTCAACATATGCTGATTTTACAAAGGGTTCGTCAAAACATCAAAGTAAAATTATGACCTTTATAATATTTGGAAAGTAATGTAATTGTGTTGCTACGAGTTTTTGTTTTGAATTATATTATAGTGATGTTGAATTTCAACAGATTTATGAATAGAACGAAGTTTAGAATGCGTAGCATCCGAATTCTGTTTCTTCTGTGGGCGATAATTTAGCAGCAGCGAAGTAGAACATCGAAGAGGTCACATGTATTAAGATGCTTAAAAGTTTTTTTTTTGTTTTATTGCATACTGCGTTCCTTATTTCGATCCAATGCCGAACGCTTCCCCAACCCGGGCGTCCAACATGTTCCGATACACACTGTAATGCGTATCCTCCGGCGGCGCCATCTTTGCCAACACGTTTTCTTTCGATATCACCTCACAATCCGTGTCTTTAAGCGACTGAAACAGGACATTGTCCTTCTTATGCGGGAACTTGTCATATCCGTTAACGAAATCTTTCAGCTTTGGCCATTTCTCCCGCAGCATCTCTTTCCGCTCCAAATCCACAAAATCCTGCCACAATTTGCAGTCTTGCTCCTCCTTGACGCGCCATCGCTCTTCGCTGGTCTTATGATCGGCTAACCTTTTTTGTTTGTCTTGGTGAGCGGCTTCCCATTCTTGTCGAGCTTCCTCGGCCTTTTCAGCGCGCCAGGCGTTTAAACAGCGCTCTTTATCGGCCGCATCTTCTGCTTGATGCTTGAGGACGTCCAAGTATTCCTGCCATTCTTGCCGTTTGTTGAGTTCCTGTTGGCGTTTCTGTTCTAATGAGGCGTTAAGGGCGGATTGCATCTGGTCTTTCTCAAACGCGCGTTTGGCGTTTTGCAGTCTCATTTGCAATTGGCGCTATCAAAGTAGATTGAACCAGCACTTATGAAATATAAGTTATGGATTAAGTAAGTAAACTTATGAAGTTTCAAATTTTTATACTTCTTCTTCGCTTTCGGCTAATCTCAGCTCTTCCTCAATCTCCAGCTTTTCCTGTTCTCGCTGTTCCTTCTCCATCATCTGTTTCGCAAGTTTTTCCCGCATTGCATCGATTACCTTTTCGCGTGCCTGCAGCGCTCCCTTATGCGACTCCGTCCGCTGCTTTTGTTGTTTGGCGAACTCGGCAATCTGCTCGTCCTCGTTGCGAAGAAATTCCTTCTTAGCTTGCAGCGCCCGTTCCCGCTCCGCTTTGAAATCATCGATGACATTCTGCCACTTTTGTTTTTCGAGGATCTTCCGGTATTCATTTTCCTGCCACAATCTGTACAATATTCAAACCAATGCTTGCGAGAGAACCAAACAGCATATATTGCTTACCAATGCCTTCTTCTGTTCGGCTTTGGCGCAGTCATCGATAAACTTTCTCTCCTCTTCCAGCGCAAGGTACTGCAGATACTTTTCCTGATGTTTATCTTCTAGTTGTTTGTTATACGCTGCACGAAGCTCATCTTGGGCGCGTTTTTTCGCGGCTATTTCAGCGCTCAGTGCCTCCTTGTCTGCATCATCTGATGCACGGTACTGCGCGCCGTGTTGCAGTTCTTTGAGGCGGTTGTTGAAGCGTGCCCTCTCGTTAGCCCGGATGTAATCCGCGTTGGTATGTTGCGCTTCGATTGTCGTCAATGTTTTCTTCAGTTCTCGGAGCTCGTTACTGGCGTCGGCTAGGCGGGCGTGGTTAACGCGACGACAGTGGTCCAAGTCACGTTGGCGGAGGATTGCTTTGTTACGCTCGTTTTCTTCATCGTGGGCACGTTGATTCGCATCCTGTTATAAGAACGGTTAGCAAAGATATAACACGTCTTTCTGCCCAGAAGTTACCTGCATTCGATGGACACCAGCTATCAGTCTGGAGAATTTGTTAGCATTATGTTGCTCGGAAGGAAGCATCATTCTTGCGCCTTTTAGGAAATTGGTTCTTCAATATGGAATGACTAGACTTATGATTTCTCTGTTGACAGTGCGGAATACATCAGCAATATAACTGTCATGTCTTATAAAGCAACAAACACGGAAGTTGCTAGGAACTCTTGATCCTGTATGCTGTGTATTTCTCGATTTCCGCTGATTGAACACCGAAGTTTACCGAAATCTTTTTTCGAATAATTGACTGAATTTCAATAGACTTAAATCCAGGCAAATTGTACATAAGATATAAACCTTCACTTCTGTTCCTGATTATTTTTTTCTTTGTTTTATTCATTTTTTTATTCACACATATTGCGCAACCCGGGATTAAAACGCGAGTTTGTTGCACTGCAGCAAGGTTATGAAACACACGCTTTACGAAAGCTTGCCACATGCTTTTCACGCCGGCCGATGCACCCGTAGATTGGGTCCCGATGCCACTGAATTAACCGACGTGGTCGACGCGGCCGAATGCAGAGAGCTCTCCGACTTCTGACTGTGCATACTGCTGTCCGTACTGCTGCCACTGGCATCGCTCGCCGTCCGCACCAGCTGCCCGCGACTGGTGCGTGACCGTTTCCTCTCGTGCCCAATAATCTCCTTCAACTTGGTGCGGTAGGTATTGCGCACGACCGGGTGGAGTAACGCCTCGTCCACGGTGATGCGCTCGGGGATGCGCGGGTTCAACAGGCATTCGATCAAGTCGATGGCCGGTTCGGGAAGGTTGTTCTGGATCTTCTCGAGGTACTTTTTGGCGCGCTGACGGCGGAGCATCTTCTTCGGATGACTGTCATCGAACGGCATCTTGCCTGTCGATGAATGTATCATTTGGTATAAAGAATTGAAGAAATTTAGGTTCTCAAAGAACTTCGGTAGTGGGGCAGAAACCTGTGGATCGAAAAGACGCAGAGTCGATTCTGGACTCACCCATCATCAGAATATATAGAATGACCCCGCACGACCACATATCACTGATCTTCGGCTCATACTGCTCCCCGGCAACCACTTCGGGCGCGGCATACGCCACCGATCCACAAAAACTAGTTGACTTCACGGCCGTGTAATCACTCGACGGTTTCCTGCGTCGTTTCTTCTCTCCGCTCTTCAACTGATCCAGTAGGGCCAGCTGGGAATGGATCGTATTCGCTGCTCCCAGTCTGCTGGCATCATCCGGATCGCTAGTCTGCAGAACAGCAATCTCTGAAGTGCGCAGTTCCTCAACCTCTGAGCGGCCGCTAGTGGTCGAAGATGCGCAAAAACGGGCAAAACCGAAATCGGCAATTTTTAGGATGGGCCCGTCGATCAGGATGTTTTCGCATTTCAGACTGAAAGCGAAAGAAGGTTAGGCGCTTGCCGATGGATGGAAGGTACGGACTTACTCACGGTGGGCAATATCCTTTTGGTGGAGATACTTGATTCCCATGAGGATCTGGACGAATTTGTCGCAAGCTTCGGCTTCGGTGAGTTTTTCGTTGTTGCTGGCTTTCTTTTGCAGATACTTCAAAAGGTCACCGTTTGCACAATACTGAAAAACAAAATCGATGAGGAGCAAACATGTGATCTGTAAATAAAGGACGCTAAATAAAAAAATAAGAGAATAATGAAAAAAATAATAAAATAAATAAAATGGAATGAAAAATAAATTAAAAAATGAATAAAAAATTATTACACAAAATGAAAAAAAATAACAGGATATCTTCGCATGAGCAAATGAGAATAAATAAAAGGTCACAACTGAGCATTAGCAATACAGTAAGAATTACTAAAGTAAAAGTGCTTCATATACGGCTGTTCACAGAAAATACCGCAATTCCGATACTCACATCCATAAAAAGATAAAACATGTGTCGATGCTTGACATAAGTATACACCCGCACAATATTCGGATGGTTCAACTTGGCCATGACCTAAAACAACCATCCCATCAGCCACAGCATACTCCACAGTAGCAGAGCATTACCAGTTCATACTTCAAGTTCCCTGGGCAGGAATTTATTAACAAAGTTCGCCGGAGCCGCGTCAATATTCATGGTCTTGCAGGCGAACCGCAAGCTACTCCCCGTCCGCGTGCTCAGGTACACTTTGCCGTAGGAACCCTTGCCGAGGACCCGTTGCAGGTGCACTTCGTACCCGGCGACAATCAGTCGCTTACGGACTACTCCGTCTTTGCCCTTCTCACTCTGACGCCGTATAACGTGATCGTTGATGGAATGGAGGGAGGAGACCGGGGAAGGTGGGGCTGTCAGATCGGCGTCGTCGTCTGCGTCCAGGGCGGGGGTATCGGTTTTGGCCATAGAAATTCAAGCGGCCGGCGCAGATCTGGCTCAGTTAGCCAGCTGGCCGGCTGTGGATGAAGAGGAAAGCGGGCGCGTGGTGGTTAGGAAGTTTGTGGGAAATATTTCTGGTGTGGAATAGTACAAGGTAAGAACGAGCTGCACAGAGCTGGCATGATTCGAGTGTTGTATTACATACGGTACTACAAAGTAATGGATCGTACTGTCCGGTAGCACATGGTACTGCACGGCATAATTATGATGTTCACCAGTTGTTGTTTCTAGGGCACAGTCAAATATTTGCTGTTGTAGTCAGTTTTGTTGCTGTTTTTGTCGTAAGCTTCGAAAGCGGAGTTAGTTTGCTAATGACATAACGACAACGCAAACGGCAAAGGCTTCGGAAAAATGCTTAAATTAGCTGCCGTATTAAGACAGACATTTACATAAAGAATTAAACATCAGATATTCTTTTCAGACAACAGTTCCCATCATCTGCTCACAAGGCTCATATTATCTCTGCCCGAAGAACGGTAGCACCATCAAACAAAATCTCGTCAGACTTCATTCACTTTCTATTCTGCGGTACTATCCGGCGTATCCCTCTTATCTTCCAGCAGCGACGGTTTGAACAATCCCATATCGATCAAGAATTGCCGACTGGACCGCCGCCGATCCGGATTGAAGCCCGTCGGCGGTTGCAACGGCCCATCGACATCATTCTCATCGTCGCACTCATCGGCCGCTCGGCCCATAAACTCCGGGTGTCGCTCGTTGAACTCGCTGCGCACGTCTTTCTGGAATTCCGGGTTGGAAAACACTTCCAGCGCGGTGAAGGCCAACGCGGCCGCTGATTTCATTGCGAAATGATTGGCGATGGGCCGGCCGACACTGTCGCGAAACTCGAGGGTGTGGGGCATTGGGGTGTTAGGGTCACCGATGCAGAATCCCGGGTGGATGCTGGGGATGGTGGTCGAAACGTTGCCCATATCCGTCGAGCCGTAGGCGCCCGGTAGATTGACAAACTTCATACCTGCTTAGAAAACAGATGCTTTCGTCGATGTCCCAGTGCTCCGCTGCTTCCGACTGACGACAAACTTTCTGGATATGATATCTAAAATTGCCAGACGGCACCTACCGTTCTTTTCTCCAAAGTGCTGGTAGATGGAGAGCAGCTTCTGGTTGGACATTAGTCCGGAGTAGCTCAAATCGTTGAGCGAACAGCGCACTTTACAACCTGCAGAAAATATTCACTTTTCATTATGCCTTACATAGCGTTCACGCTTCTTCTGCGGATCAATCAATTGTTTCTGTTTTAGATCTGGCCCTGCTCACAAGAAGATGCGACACTTTAAACCTCGGTCGGACATTGTAAAGTAGACGAATGAACACTGTAAGCGTCCTTACCGGTGGCGTCAGCGCCCGCGTGCATGCACGCCTCCACCTTTCTCTTCAATACATCCATATCGGCACAAGTCGGCGCTCGGATGTAAATCTCCGCCTTGGTGTAATCGGGAATGATGTTGGGTTTGGCGCCGCCGTTCTTGGTCGTCATGTGAATCTGATGGCCGGGTTTCAATTGCTGGCGCAGCATGGAGACGTTGCTGTAGGCAGCAATCACCGCGTCCAGCGCATTGACGCCTTCCCATGGTCCGCATGAAGCGTGAGCGGCTTTGCCATAAAACTCAGCCTGACACTATTCGAAAGCAGTTAAAGAACTACCGCAGAAGCGGCAGTTTGACCTGGTGTTACATTGTCGATACTGAGGATGAGAGGTTCCAGAATGTCCATCGGCGCCGGGTGGCTCATCAGGGCATAGTCCACGCCCTTGAAAGCACCCGATTCCAGGAGAAGAACTTTGCCGCCGCCTAGTTCTTCGGCAGGCGCGCCCATACACACGATCTACAGTACGACGACTTGTGAATTGAGAGTTTATTTTCAGTTGCGGTGCGCTGTCCGGCGGCTGTCGAACTGTGCAGACTTCGATTTTAGTGACTAGTTTCTGTTGCTGAAAAATCAGCAGTCCTATATACGCGCAATAAATTTTGGAGTACCACAAAGGACTCTGCGAAGGTCCCCTTGTAAACCGGGTACAATGAAGACTACAAAATGGTGATTCGTACCCTTCCTTGTGCAGCGCCCCCCGCGCCCTTCAGTGCCTCGGCTACGGCCAGAAACGCGCCCAGCCCGACAATGGCAATCAAATTATGCCCACATCCGTGCCCAATATCGGGCAGTGCGTCATACTCACACAGCACCGCCACCGTGGGGTGCTGGCTGGCATTGAATCCCACCGTGGCAAATTCCCCCAAAAACGATGTCTCAATATCGCAGAAATTCCGGGTAACGGTGTACCCGGTTTTTGCGAGACAATCCGTCAACTGTTGCACGGCATGGTACTCTTGGTAGCCCGTCTCCGGATGGCTCCAGATTTCCTGGCTAATGTGGGCCAGCTGGTCAAAGTGGGTCTGCAACGACCCGTGGACGGCTGATTCGAACTGAACGGCGTTGGGTATGCCGGTCATTTCTTTATGGGTGTGGAGATTAAATCGACCGGCTTGGTTTAGGTTAAAGGATTAACTACAGTTAAAACAGTTCAATGGTTGAAGAAAGTGCCCGGTTAAATGGTGCGCTCGAGATTCCTTAACTATCGGGAATTCCTTAACTGCGACATGAAAATAGACTGACAGCGCACTTTTGATTGTTAGACGTGTGCGGAAGACTACTGAGCGATTCCGCGCATCGTGGTTTAACAGTTTCGCCGCAATGGGGCCTTATCAGCAGAATGCTTCGTCCGCATGGCATTCAGTTAGATACTGGTGAATCAAGCACTGAATCACTACGGCAGATCAATGTTCATTCCATGCCGGGCTCCGAGTAACTGAGATGTGCGTGCAGGTTTTTTTCCGCCCAGGTTGGTGTACTGTTACGTCTGTTATGATGCTTTAAACTGCCATTGTCAATAATCTCTTTGTCTTTCGATCAATAAGTTTCGATCGCGCGTTGACGTCTGAAGGCCACCAGAATTTAAGCTGACTGTTTCATCTTTTAAATGCTCAGTTTATTGGTAACCTAATGCGAACAAAATGCGCCCCAGTCGAATAAAATAATTAGCTTGCGCAAAAAAACGTATCCGAGAAGAGAAGATATCAAGTCTCATTTTGCCATACGAAAGGTCAGCACCTGTATCAGAAATTACAGACACGGCCACGTTCCCGTTATAATCTTATTTTATTCCGCAATACTATCCCTCTTCCCTTCCAGCAGCGACGGCTTCAACAATCCCATGTCCATCAAGAACTGCCGGCTAGAACGACGCCTATCCGGATTGAATCCCGTCGGCAGTTGCAGCGTCCCATCCGTATCATCCTCATCGTCGCACTCATCGGCCGCTTTGCCCAGAAACTCCGTACGGCGTTCGTTGAACTCGCTTTGCACGTTTTTTTGGAATTCTGGATTGGATAACACCTCTAGCGCGGTGAAGGCCAGAGCGGCCGCTGATTTCATGGCGAAATGGTTGGCGATGGGCTTGCCGACACTGTCGCGGAACTCCCGGGTGTGGATCATGGTGACGGTGGGATCGCCGACGCAGAAGCCCGGGTGGATGCTGGGGACGGTGGTGGAGACGTTGCCCATGTCCGTTGATCCGTAAGCGCCCGCTGGAGGAATGTAGAACTGCATACCTGTTCCAAAATACAGCGTTTTTATTAGTGTTAACGGATCGGATTTCGACTAACGCAAGAGGAGGTCACATGCGCTATTATTGTTCCACAAGATTAAAATTACCGTTCTTTTCTCCGAAGTGCTGGTAGATGGACAATAGCTTCCGGTTGCTCATCAGTCCGGAATAGCTTAGATCGTTGAGCGAACAGCGGACTTTACAGCCTGCGAATAACATCCATTCTTGTTTATAGCGATCACACACAAATTCAGTATTTTCCAGTTTAGTTTCATTACCAGTGGCTTCAGCTCCAGCGTGCATACACGCCGAAACCTTCTTCTTCAGGTCCTCCACATCGACAGCGGTCGGCGCCCGTATGTATATCTCCGCCTTGGTGTACTCGGGAATGATGTTGGGTTTGGCGCCGCCGTTCTTGATGATCATATGAATCTGGTGGCCGGGTTTCAGTTGCTGCCGCAGCATGGACACGTTGTTGTAGGCGGCAATGACGGCGTCCAGGGCGTTGACGCCTTCCCATGGTCCACATGAAGCGTGGGCGGCTTTGCCGTAGAACTCGGCCTGACACTATTTTCGAGAAGAGTTTATCGAATGTAGCGGAAAACGAATACTGAGGAAATAAGTTACATGATCGATGCTGAGGATGCTCGGTTCCAGGACGTCAACGGGCGCCGGATGGCTCATCAGGGCATAGTCCACGCCTTTGAAAGCGCCCGATTCCAGGAGAAGAACTTTGCCGCCGCCTAATTCTTCAGCTGGGGCGCCCATGCACACGATCTACAATTAGGATGATAGGTTAGGCTCTTCTTGATCCTTAAATATTTTCGCTCGGGCATTGTTTTATTTTGGCAACTGACCGAATAATTCTGGGCTACATAACGTGGCCGATTAGCGACTTTGTGATAACGCTAAAATATGGCGTTCAGCAAGCTATAATATGTGATATGTAAAAAAGTTACTTCCAGCCGTAAGTTTAGAAATGAAATTAAAGAAAGAAATAAAGAGAATAACACGAACAAACTTGATTAATCAACCAACAAGTACGAACAAACATTCACTAAAATAGGAAAACAGTTCCAAATTGCCACTCATAATTGACAATTAAGAAAATGAGGGAAACAAAAAATATCGATAAAGAATAATGAATATCAAAATATAAATAATAGTAATAATGAAAAATATATATTTAGTATAATAATTATTTTATTTCTTAATTTATTGTTCAATTAATTATTTATCATTTTTAAATTACACATTTATTAATTTGTTATTTATTTGTATTACGGCAGTATTATCAATATTTTACTAATAATTTAATTGTGTTTGTTTATTTATGAAACAACGATGCGCAGAAACAGCCGGAAAGTGTCGCAGTAAACGAGATTGGAAGTGTGGCAGTGATTGAAACACGAAGATAATTGCTACAAACGGCTAAAACGTACCTTTCCTTGTGCAGCGCCCCCCGCGCTCTTGAGCGCCTCGGCTACGGCCAGAAACGCACCCAGCCCGACAATGGCAATCAGGTTATGCCCACATCCGTGCCCAATATCGGGCAGCGCATCATACTCACACAGCACCGCCACCGTGGGATGCTGACTGGCATCGAACCCCTCCGTGGCATACTCCCCCAGAAACGACGTCTCAATATCGCAAAAATTCCGGGTGACAGTAAACCCGGTCTTCTCCAGGTAGTCGGTCAGCTGCTCCACGGCATGGTACTCCTGGTAGCCCGTCTCCGGGTGGCTCCAGATTTCCTGGCTGATCCGGGCCAGCTGGTCAAAATGGGATTTGAGCGACTGGTGGACGGTGGATTCGAACTGGACGGCGGTGGGCGTGCCGGCCATTTCTGCTGCGGCTTGTGTTTTAAACATTTAATCGGCCGCTACGAGTAGTCGGATTACTTCGATGAATGATCAGTGTATCCGGCCGTCTGAAAGATCTACTCACGAATTGGTGGAACTGCGGTGGAAGGTGAATGCGGTGGGAATAGACTGACAGTGCACTTCTGATAGGTACACGTGTGCGGGAGGTTTCTGAGTGATTCCATGCAAGGCGTTATCGGTTTCACCGACATGTGGAGTCTTATCATCAGCTGGCTTTGTTTGCATGGCATTCCGCTGCGCTTGGGTGAATCGCTGTGCAAGATACCGTTCTGCGGCAGCATATTCACAGCTCACTATCCCGGCCATGCTGCACCGTGTGTATACGATACAGCGCAGCACAAATGTCTGTATAACTGTTAACATCAGTTCCCATTCATTTCGCACTGATTAGTCACATAACTGCGATTGCTTTCCTGTGGCGATTAACATGGTGCAGTCATCAATAAACAAACTGTAGCGATCAGGTTGGAGTGCATATTGACTGATTCAAAGGGTTGTTTGTACAGATTACACAAACCCGAGCAAACAAACATATTCGACAGCGGAATCGCAGTTCCTAGCCCAGTGCAGACAGACGACACTTTGATACTTTATCCTGGTATATTCAGGCGAATGGGTCAACTGCGACCTTTCTCTTAAACGCAAGGCAAGTTCACTGTTCTGCTCCGTGTAGTTGCTGTGCAACAAAATGTTGTAGTTCGATAGTACATGTAAGATGGCTGTAAAGAATGATGTGCGGCAGTGTCAGCTAGAAAATTTCTGTACTGTTGGGTTCATTCACAAACCGTGCACTTTCGTTGGAAAGGAATTCGGACAACACCGTCGGTTAGTTGGAAACCGGAGTGTAATACAATGCGATGCGCTGGTCTGATATCAAAGAGCGTCTCGTTATCTGGACTGCCCGTTCATCGGAGAGCCGATTGATAAAGTATATCGTGAGTCTTTCCTGTCTTTCTTATCGACAACAGTGTAAAATGTCAATACAGTGTTCAAGTGGGGATCGGAACACGCGGAAGCGTTTTTATTTATCACTTGATTCTGTTTTTTAAAAGAGAGCTGTTGATATCTAGGCTGTAACTGTATTTGTAATTTGTGTAGCAAATAATTGTGAACAATTATTCGCTTTCGGTCTGAACCCGATTATTTAATTTAAGTCGAGGGTGGATCTTATAATTAATGTACACTTCAATTAAATGCGTTAGCTTAATGCCAAAAGTGCGATTACTGTGTATTGCGCTTTCGGTCAGATTCAGCTCAGTTTCGAACGAATGGAAGTCCTGGGAAAATGTTTTTTTGAGCCAGTTAATACCTTATCTTACACACACTTAAAATAATAATTATTACGATATTACTCGCTCTTTCACTCAGTCTAGAACTACTGACAATCCTTATGGCACCGAACGGTTACGGACACCCATGTGGCTCTGAGAATAAAAATGCGTAAATCTATCTAATTCAGTTGTTATTATTAATAAATTAGAATATGTCATACTGAAACGTAATAAAAATTCAGATATAATAAAACAAATTAAATAATAATAATATTATTAAATAATATCATTACACGAATACGGTAAACATCTGTAATGAACTAGCAAAATTATTACAAATTTTAACCTAATTTATTTATTCTATTTAATTTAAAACAAATGTTTCACTTATATGAATGAGGTAACAATATGTAATGAATAAGCAAGTAATACATTTTAGTTTAATTTGTTTATTATAGATAATTTCATTCATTGTTTTAATCCATGTGAAAGAGGTATTTAATTTACCTATTATAGTTAATTTCATTCTTTATTTTAATTTACACGAATTGGGTAAAAATATGTAATGAATGAACAAATCATAAAAATTTTTACTTAAATGAATGGTAAACATACAGTAATGGTAATAATATATAATGGTAAACTGTACTGTAATAAACAATTCAATAAATGAAGTAAAAATAATTAACAAATACACGATAATTTTAGTGCATTGTACGTTCACTGTACATCCTTTAGCGCGTCAACCCCGTCCACCCCTTCGACCGCCGCGCCCCCGGGGTCTACGCCCTCAACCACCTTCACACCAACCACCTAACCACCGCTACGCTCCTCCTCCTGGCCGGCATCGCCTACCTTCTCTCCTTGACCGCCGACCCGTCCTCCTTCACACGCCTGGACATTATCTTCTTCCCGGTCGTCGCCATCCTCATCGGCCTGCTCGTCCTATGGCGCAACGTGTGGACCTACACCCTGGTGCTCAACTACCCGGCACTCCGCTACGAATACTACATCTCCCAGCAGATCGTCTCCGTCGGCCCGATCCACGACGCGTTTGTCCGGATGAAGGTGTTGTTTGCTGGGGAGGAGGATATGTTCTACAAGCTTGTTGTGGGGGCAAGTCAGTGCCCGGAGTTGGATTTGACCTTTTTGAGCGGGAATGGGGGATTGTTACGGGAGGTGGGGAAGAGGTTGGCCCGGACGTTGGAGGTGAATTATTTTGATATCATGGATTTGAGTCATTTGCATGAGTGTCGGCATGCCACGTCACGGCACCTCCGGAGTGTGCTGCGGAGGCCAGTAGACATGGAGAGCGTTGTGCGTGATGAGACGGACCGGAAGTACCTTGTGGATAAGTTGGATCGACTGAAATGCCATACGGAAAGTTTGCTGGAACCGAGTTCCCCTGTCGAGAAGTGCAACTGGCCGTTCTTGTCCCTGGAAAAGGTCAACCTCGGGATGCCGTTGGAGACCGTCCGCCGGTACCGGGAGGACAAACAATCCCGAGAAACATGGGCCTGGAGGCTCAGGGACCTGGCGCAGCGGTCGAAAAACACCTTTACTGCGTTGAAAATTGGTATCCTCGGACGGGACGTCGAGTCGGCCCGGGACGCCGAGGCGGGTCTTCACCATCACCACGACCCTGATGAACTCACGGAAAAGGAAAAGACCACACTTATTCACGAACTCGATGATGTAGAGTGGGATATCCGCTGTCGTAAAATCTCCCGGCGGTTCCTGCCACTGCGGACCAAATGCAACCGGAAGCAGCACCTGTCGGTGGAACAACAGGAGGTCATGCAGCGGGTGGCGCGGTTCATGGTGTTGCGGAACACGCTCCGGTCGCACGGGCACCAGATCCCCGGGATCACTGCGGATCTTGGATTCATCTGGATGTACAC
>JAQGAU010003490.1:0-13117 GCA_034698045.1 Paramacrobiotus richtersi
TCCTGGCTCCGAAAAGTACAGCGCAGAGGTAGAAATTCAAATACAAACCCATACGGTTATTGAGCGGTCACGCAAAAGGCTAAAGTTTATCGATTATTAATATGACTGCAATGCTTCATCTAAATGTGAGAGAAATTCCAATAAACTGGTGACAGTAGTTGTATTATTCTCCGGCTTCTGTACCAATGTACACTCATTCCAACAGCACGACAAACTATGCATAAACAGTAGAAGTACATCATACCGTGCACACGTTGCTGACACGACAAAGACGGTCGCCGAGAATTCGGTCGCCAGCAAAAACGGTCGTCGCACAGTCCGACAAAAACGGTCACCGGAAAGTCGGACGCCGGCGAAGACGCTCGCCGGAAAGTCGGCCGCCGGCGAAGACCCTCGCCGGAAAGTCGGCCGCCGGCGAGGACGCTCGCGGAAAAGTCGGCCGCCGGCGAGGACGCTCGCCGAAAAGTCGGTCGCCGGCGAGGACGCTCGCCGAAAAGTCGGCCGCCGGCGAGGACGCTCGCCGAAAAGTCGGTCGCCGGCGAGGACGCTCGCCGGAAAGTCGGTCGCCGGTGAGGACCGGCCCTGTTAGGGTCATGTACCGTTCACCAAGCCTATTGCTGATTATAACTTTAAGTTTTTCAAGCAAGTTCCACAGACCAGACTTTACCCAATCTGTCATAGATAATCGACGCCCTTGGAAAACACCATTCGCCAGTAAAAATCGCAACGGAACATCCGACAACCACAAGCCTGTATTTATATAACAATTGTATGTACTGCACGCCGATACGGCGATTACATTAGCAACCAGACTACCAATCGGTGCACGGAATGACTGGCCTGGCAGGTCACTGCGCTCTCACACAGCTCGAAACACGTGCCTTACAATCTAATCGTAACGACAAAATCATCACGCTGACATCCGTTTGATTTAGGCCACTTGGCCTAAGAAACGAAGCCACCTGTACGTCAGGTCATAAAAGAAGCGGAAGTATAATCAGTTCGCCAGAAAGCGGAAGTTCAATGAAGGTACATTGGCTGCCGCCTTGCCTTGCCACACCGACCGTTCAGCCTTGAGGCTTCGTGCTTCGCTTAGCCACTCTGTACATCTTAGATGCTGAAAATTTCGAGAAAGAAGTACGTGCCTTCTCGCTGAATACTTAACCAAAAACCGAATAGATGTCTGCGGCTTACTATAGAGCAAATTTTGTTAAAAAAATCATTTGGTTTACCGCAGTTAAACAATGGCAGGAGTAACTGTTGTAGTGGTGGTTTTCCATTTAATTTCATCGACCATGTGTCAGAATTTTCCGCTTCTCCCTGTGGGACTCTTTCGCTGGGTCACACCCACAATAAGCGGCGGGTCGGACATTGTCTCCACCCAGTCCCCATCCCGGTCGTTGGCCCAGTCAATTGGCCGTCCTCAAATCGATACTGCGCTCCCTCCTGGTGTTGACGCCGCCGTCGTGGCCGCCAGTAATGCCCGAATCACTTCCTTTATCAGCTCATGCCCGAGACAAATGGAACTGGCCGGTCTTAAATGTCCCTGTGCAAATCCGGGCGGACGTTGCGCGGACCTGCTGTCTCGCTGCAACCTGGAGAACAGATGCGTATGCGATGGGAGATTGGGTTATACGGATCGGTCTGGCACCAAATGCACGGCGTATGCTACGCCCACGACAACGAGGTAGGCTGTGATGCTTATATGTATCATATGTATGTAATTGCCAGACCCGACCGCCCCTTCATTACGGGCCTGGTAATTCTTGTTATTCGCCTTTTGCCTTTCAACATGAATCATGATGTCCATTTCCGCATAATTATTGCATAGAGAATAACAGTACGTGTGACATTAGCAGCCCTTGCTTGGGCTAGCCTGATCTTCTACGTTGATGATACTTGAATTTTCTTAAGCAACGAACAGACAAATTACTACAACTTGTAATTTTAAAGTCATTTAGTAGATGACTAATTCCTAATGCGCCATCTGTAATTTCTGAGGAAGCATTGTTTTGGTGAACGAACACACGAAAGTAATTTTCTCACTGCCGCCACTAAAAGTCCCGCGATTCATCCTGAACCATTTTTGCAAGACGGGCCCATAAAAGATTTTTCCTTCTAAGTGCACCGGGATTCCATTGAATTTCGATCAGAACTGCTAGTTCCTGTTGATCTTTCGAAGGCTTTGTCGTAATCCTTCCGGAAGTAGCTTTTGTCAGTGGATTAAGTTAAGCAGTAAAAAAATGCTGTATTAGCAAAAGTTGTTTAAAATCTGGCATGAGATGGGCATACTAGTAGTCTATCTTGAGTCAATCAGTATCATACACATAACCGCAGGCTGGTGTCAACGTTTGTGACAAAGAGCGCACGAGATTTTACGAGACACATCTGTACATCTTCAGCAAACTGCAGACTTAGGTGGTACTGGTGTTTGCTTCTAGGATATTCTTCTATATCGTAGAATGAGCACACGTACGCCCGCAACCACTACCACTACCACCACCACCACCACCACCACCACTACCGCGACAACAAAAACAACGACATCGACAAGCACGACAGCCTTGACCACAACCACGATTCCACCCGCGACACGTACTTTAATTGGTAATTTCAACTGTGTCCACACGAAATATCACCTTCCAGTTTACGTGCTGTATATGTTTCAGCTTGCGATAGCGTCACTCACTTTCCCAGCGCAATAGCACCGGCTATCACTGAGCGGATTGACATTTTGACTCCGCTCTATCCCAGTGGCATTGCCGCACCATTGTCATGCAGTGTTAGACTTCGGGCACCCACCGGTAAAAGGGTAAGGGTGAGTGGGGTTTCATGGTCTTTTAAAACTGCGGCATTCGAATCTGTACCAATTACCTCTTATTCCGCAGGTGGATTTCTTAGATTTCAGCGTAGATCCGGTTAGTGCAAGCGCTGGGACGATACGACGGCTCCACCTAACTTGCTTGTATACGTACCTGTTTTAGGTGCCCACGGATGGGAGTGACTGCTCTGGTGGATCTGTCTCTATAAAGGAAGGTCAAGCTGACCATTTCATACATTACTGCTCAACCTTTAATCCTCCTCCTCTTACGCCACTAATTTTTGCAAAAGGCTCACAACCGGTAAGCACCTCTAGGACAATAGTAAGAAACGTTGCCGGCGGAGTTTGGTAGCTGGGTTCGATTTCCACGGTAATGTAGTGCTTTTCCAAGGTTAACTCGTCTTCGACAGTGCACGGTAAACTGCTGATAATTAGGCAGCCAGGCACAGCTTTAAGAGAAAGAACACTTACTGGACCCCGTTCTGAACTATATTACATACTCGATTTTTTCATGGAGTCAAAAGTGCAGAGAAATATGGTGTACATATCCACCATACATATACATATGCGGTATACACACACACCAGGGGCTTGATATTGCACACACGTGGTTTGACCATAACCGAATTAAGCTTTTGAGTTTTTGTTCAGAGAAGGGTTGTTTGCTGTACACTCAGCATTATTAACTTCAAGTTACGACTAGAGATTCCCCTATAGATCCCCTTTCACTATAGGCACCCCCATTCCACCCGGTATCACAATGATCAGAGGGGTGCGTCTGTTATTTAATTCGAAAGGGATGCCCATAGAGTAGACGGGGGCCGGGTGAACGGGTGATCTTCTATAATTAAACGCCGAACAAAAGCTGCCTTTTCGGCAGTGGCTCGTTGGACGGCTCTTTAGACATCTTCGACGGAAAAGCCTTATACCGGATAAACTCGTTACTCTCTGCGAGGCTCAATGGCATAGCTGGTAGTCTAAAGGTTAAGCCGTGCAGAGCCTTCTAGTGCAGGTGACGCGTTGGGGAACGGTGTATACCGTTCGTAAGATTACTGGAAACGTGTGCTTAGATTGTCAATATATAAACTACATATAAAGCCACGTACAGATACGTAATGCAAACCCTCTTTAAAGTAACTGAATATTATTATGTTTAAGCGGCACATCCTCAGGTACAAGACTGAATTCTATACTGTAAATCAGGTATCTACATTGTGTTTTTCTCTTGACTACAAGTTCTTTCTGGTGCGTTAGGTATTGGATATTCAGGTAGACACTCCAGGAGCATCTGCAACACATGGGCCATTCCGATTTAGGATACGAATTACTGCTGTCGATTAAGTGGAGCAAAGCAAATGAGTCCTTCCCCAGCTGCTCATTGTTCACGACATTCCCTTGCCTGCAAATTTAAGAATACATGTTTCGTGATCGGCTAACAATAGTGCTGTACTGCGACATGGCTCCTTTGATATAATCCACTTTGATTTACATTCATTTCCGGTTATTTTAAAAACAACAAAGCGTTAACAGAATATCTAATTAAGCGATACACTGGTGCAGTCGAGCGCAGTTCGATCTCACAGATAATAATGCTGCGATAAACAACGCTTTCGTGTAATGAAAGAGGACATACGAAGAAGCATGTGTGAAACGCTTAGTGGCTTAAAACAGTACTCCGGTATTATTGCGTGGCCGAGGTCCTGGATTCTTCAGTGAGTATAAATACATGCTTGAATATGCATGGTTCCTCATTTTCGTTGTAGAAATCGTGTTATAATAATACTGGTTTGTTTATGCTTTACTCTCATCACCTATGCCAAAGCAGAATCCTAATGCTGACAGTATACTGCTTCCGTTCACATGACAGTCTCGAAAGTTATGCAACTTTGACAAATCCGTTCTTATAAGTTTGACGTCATGCTGCAAATCTGCTTTGATCAACATTTGATCAACTGATCTGATAGTCTAATCAACAGGCCATGCCAGATTGCTTGTATAGTGATCGTGCTAGTACCACTACCGATGCAAAAACCTTGAAGAGACAAAGGTTCTCCCCTGTACGTTTTCAAGGGCTAGGCTGCTCGGTTAATACTATTTCAAGCCAAAAATATACGAGAGAGTCGATTTAACAGTTCTTCGCACAAAACATTATGGACTACCGAAAGAGGTCAGGAATTCACCATCATCATGACAATCTTCGCATGTATGTGAATTATTACACATGCACGATACTAGTTAATCTCGAAAAATCGAAATAATCCGTTCCACTTACAACATACTGTACACAAGTAAGGTATGGATAGTAAGTTAGTAACATGACAAAAATATTTGGGGACACTTCAGCAACAAGTCTGCTATAACAAATTCCGACTCACCTCAGCTGCGCAAGCGTTACAATATGTCACTATGGCGTTACCCATGCTGTCATACGTGAGCGCGCACTGATCACTATGAATCGAGATGGACAAGCCAACAGCTGTACTTCAAAACATGGGACATTTGCAGGCATTTCTCCGCATCTCACATGAAAAGACTGTACGTCACCAATAATCCTGCCATCTACGAACAAATTTATAATGATCTCTTCTATTTAACACTCCAGGAGGTACCGAATAACTTCCGTACTCCGAGCTCATAGCTGCAGTTAACGTTGACTAGTCCTTCAGCACCTGAGCCCGAAATGACTTCTACGGTAGAAGTCTTCTACACATGAGCAGTACCGAATAAACACCGTTCTTTCTCCGTGGCCCCTACGGCATACGAAATAATAACGATGCGAGCGGTCATGGCATCCGCCAGTGCGGGACCCTGTGAGCCCACCGTACTATAATTAATGAACGTGCGACAAAATCACCATGGCATCGGTCACTGAATTAACAGCGTAAACTATGAATCACCTTAGTTTGCAGCTTTCGAATCTCCAGCTGGTAGAAAAAGTAACACATTGAAAACCGGTCATTCGCATTTACAAAATTACCTTAATAATATGAAGAAGAACAAAGGCAATCGTCCGTGCTGTCGCCATAGTCATCCACGAGAAGAAAAGCATGATAAATGATTTAACCTCATCATATGACCAGTATCGTAGAGCGGTCACCATGTACAACACCGTCACGTCTCGTACATAGAGCCAGAAAAGGGCTTGTTGCATTTCGCGATTGATAATTTTGATATGTGCAGAAAGACCGGCATGTTGTTTTACAATTTCTTCAGTTGTACACTCTATACCAGTGGTTTTTGTACATGACGACGCAATACTGTCGGAACATAAAAGGGATGCAACCAAACTTTTGTCGCATACTGTTGAGAATCTGGAAGTTCATAGCAGCTGGTCTGAAACTTGTGTCCCGACTAATGCGGTCATGTGCAGCTTCGGCTGGCCGATGGCCTGTGCCGACCCGAAAATGAAGGTTCGTATTTCTTCTTCTCTAATTCGACTACAGTAGTTTCTACATGCATATTATACCAGAACAACTTATACGAGAACAACGTCCGGCTGCACCAGGGCGTTCGTATCGTCTGCGCTTTCGCCGGTGTGGATCTCTACAAGGACAAAACGGCTAAACTTACTCTGCGTCGAGTGGAAGTGGAACTGCCTGGATATCCTGAATATACGTACTGTCTATCAGAACCAACTCTTCTGCTGCAAGCCATAATATTGACAGCAGTGGCTTTTTTCTATTCATTTCCATGACGAGTTGTAATACGGTTCGCTTTTAACCACAATAATTATGGCAACTTCTGTAAAGTTTATTGCACATTTTTTACTTTGTGAAGATTTACATTCGATTTAGAGAATTTGAAATTGAAAATGTGTTTTGGTGAATGAATATTGGTAGACTTAAATGCCCGTCACGAACCACGCTATAGCATGGTTCGTAGCTATATAGCTCGTAGGTATATAGGTATATAGCTTTACAAGAAACACCTTCGGCTGCCGCCTCAGGGTTTCTTGGGTCTATATTCAGATCGTAATCCTTCCTGGCTGATTCCAATCTTCCGTTTCACAATTCAGTGTAATGGAGGTTACGATCTGCTTCCGTTGCTCATTAAAATAGTGTTCGGCAAATTGTGTATGTAGTCGAAAACTCAGAAGCGCGATAACAGGTTTTTTATTGATGACAAATTTACTTGGAGTCGGTTTTTGAACCAGTGCTGAGTACTTCTAATCGTTTTACAAAACTGTGTCTTTATACTTTTGGTTTTGTTACCAGCTCGTACCCGAGCCTTTGCTTTGCACATCTTCCTAACCAGCCTTTCTGTTCGATAGACGGTTCTGCTCTGGGGGCAAAAATCGAGTATCTGAAGAAAACTTTTGTTGCTCCGGTCAGATAATGCAACTTGTTTTGAGGGACAAACGGCTCGTTTTAACGGTTTCTTCACTTTACGTGTGGACCTCGCTGCGACGCAACCCGTAAAAACGTTCTTACGTTAAAAACGTTTGGCTTTGCTTCGTGCAGTTCATCGTTTCGTAAGTCAATAACAATTCCTTAGGGAAGCGTGTGGCACTTTCACTCCGTTGTCAAATATGCTTTGCACCAGTGCTGTGCAACTTCCCGGGTCCACGCTGTAAATGAGTTCTTGACCAGCATTTCCGTTTGACAGTCAGGCGCTCATGCACTTACGGCAAATGCGAAGGATTGTACTAAACTCCTTTTAATTCATAACCTTAGCAGTTCTTGCCAAACAGTGTACACTCTCGCTTCAGTTTGTCGGGGTCGGGGCTCGTTCAATCCGGCATAGTTTTGGACGTAGTAAATTGTTCGGTTTCTGTGACACTTTCGTAGTTTCGAATGTTGATCCGGCTTTCGGAACATGTTTTTTTTGCGCTGTATGCCGTATTGGACAATGGATGCAGATTTATTGTTCCTCACTATGTCTTTGGTCCGTTCACCAGATCTTCAGTCCTCGCTGAAGAGGAACCCGCAAAACGATTTTTTTGCGACAGCTATCTTCGCTGTGCTAATGTAAAGGGCGCTTCAACGATTAACAGAAATGTAGAGAAGAGTTTGGGCGAAAGGTCACAAATTTGCTGTTCTACATAAAAACCGGCTCCGAAATCAATCAAAAAGGTCTCTACAAATGAATGAAGTAGTGGATAAATGGCTTTGTTGGTCATGTACTGTCACGGTGCTCTCCTAATAGTCATGATCAGTGCTTTGGGAACAACAGGCCACGTGTTAAAATCTAAGATTTTTTTAAGTGAAGACCGAGTTGTGCAACGCCGTTCTGAGCAATTTTCGCATTCCGTAGAGTCTGTCGCCTGATAACAGCTACCTACATAGATATATATCTGTTTCTTGCTGTTTCGTTTTAAAAATTAGTCGAAGTGGTGCTGACGGTAGTACGAAAACCGCAAATCACGGAAATGAAGAAACGATATCGTTCATTGGCTAGTGATTTACATTTCACACATTTGCAGCTCACCACAGCTAGTATTTTGTTCAAATACTGCACATACATAATATAATGTAGAGGCATCACTGGCCGGATTCGGCCAGTTATGCACCGATGTTTCGTTTGCGCTTTCCTGCTGGTTTGGGCGAAAGCTAGACACCAAACTTAGCGCGGACGTTGGATAAACGGCTAGTCCGAAACGCAATTCCTAAATAAAGTGACCTTAATTTTCGCTTATCTCGTCAAAGCGTTATTGTGCTGTGATCCATGTGAGAAATTCCTTTATGTATTGAGCCACTGGAATTTGATACCGCTAGTGCTTTCCATACGACAATGCAAACCGTTTAACTATTTTCCAAAATATGACATCAAAAGTAATATTAACAATTTTATGATAGCAACGGCTGTTGACATTTGTACCGTTCTTGATATAAATAATCTGATTATGCTACGTATAGTATGACGGGTGCATAAAAATGTCTTTTATGAGCGCTCTGGGCCGCTCGTGGATTTTCTTTAAAATCAAACATCATGTGCAACCGTTTTAGCCCATGCTCTATCTGACACAATAGTTTGTTCGAGCGGAGTTCGTTTGGTTTGGTAGATTTCGTGGTCACCGGACAGAGTTCCGTAATAGGAACTAGAGCTAGATAGGTTCGTCGATTATATAGCTATATAATCACGAGCAGCTAGGAAAACAACAAACAACCACGGGACAACTGATACCGAGAGAAATTGTCTGACAGACTTTCAGCCGCTTGGTCTGGCATGTTTCTGCTGTTATACTGCTGCAAAGAAAAACGATGTCCCGCATTCACGTATGTATTATATCTATATCAGAAGTTCGGATGGTTAGAATTGTTTAACACAGCGGCATGATTACTGGACGGAATGTTACGGGAATTGGAACTAGTTTTGTAGGGGATTAGTACCGCAATAAGAAACATGCACTCAAAACAAGTGGCATGTAGTGTTCTAAACGGTACCTTTATCGCGCGTTGGACGCGTTTTCCGCTGTTACTTTTGCACCTAACTGGCATAGTCCTCTTTATCACAAATCCAGAACGGTCCCCGTACGCGTCTTACTCATGTATGGTACGCCGTCTCGTAGCCGTTTGGTCGGCTCTGTTGTTAGTCAGCATAAACATTTGCTGCTGCATCTCCTTCACAGCATATGCAAGAGGAATCGACCATATTCCACAAAGTTCCCCTGAACTGATCCAAAGTTTAATGATTGTGTCATACAACGTCTGGATGCCGTTAACTTCCATCGCACTAAACTATGGGTTTTGGAATTTTCGGCCATGGGTTCTGGAACTGGGTGTTATTCTACAGCGCCACCTGACTTCAGGAAACCGAAAGCAACTGATCGTGCTGTTTGTTGTACTGGCAATCATGTTTGCATGGTCGGTAACCACCGCAGTTCTTAGCATGGTACACGAATACAATACCGCTAATCCGGCGATTGAGAACCTGGCAATGGACATGAAACTCGATCGCAGCCTGTTTGTAACTATGTACATATTACCATACATTTTGGATTGTCAGTTTTCTGTGGCACAGGGTATCCTCGTGTTTGTGTCGGCTGGGTCCCTTTTATGCTTCGACAATATGGCCTCGTTGTACAGTAGAACCGCTGATACAGAGTGTACAGCTGAAGAAATCGTAAAACAACATGCCGCTCTCTCTGTCCATATCAGAAGTCTTGGCAGCAAAATGCAAAGCGGCCTTTTTTGGCTCTATGTACGGGACTTCGTGACGGTGTTATACATGGTGACCGTACTACGGTACCGGTCATCTGATGAAATTAAATCCTTTACTGTGCTCTTTTTCTCGTCCATGACTATGGCGACAGTGCGGACGGTTGCCTTTGTTCTTCTCGGTATTAAGGTAATTCTGCCGGTATCAGGTTATTACGTTTTTTACTGACCTGAAACTTTGTAAACTGCTGATAAAGTGACCCAGAATTTAAGTTGTTAATTCACTGACCGAAGCTTCATCATTTTGTCGAAATTACTCCATTTTGTAGTGTGGTGTGTTCTTAGAGTGCTGCCCTAGCGGATATCATGGCTGATGGCATCCTTATCATGCCGTATGGACCGCAGAAAAAGAACCATGTTTATTCGGTGTACCTCATGGACAGAAGCCATTATGGGTTCAGTGCTAGAGGACTGGTCAACATTAACTGCCGTTTTGTGCTCGGAGTACGGAAGTTATGAGGTGCCTCATACCTTGTTAAATAGAGATCATTACAAATTTGTTCGTAGATGGCAGGAATGCTGGTGACGTACAGTCTTTTCATGTGGGATGCTGAAAAATGCCCACAAATATCCGATGGCTTGAAGTGCAACTGTTCGTTCGGCCATCTCGATTCTGAGTGATCAGTGCGCGTTCCCGTTTGACGGCATGGGTAATGCATATTTAGATATCATAACGGCTGCGCAGCTTCGTACAGAATTTGTTCTAATAGACTTCATACTTCAAGAAATGTCTCCAAATGTTTTTCATCATGTTGTTATTCGCACCCCACCAATGTACAGTACGTTATAACTTGAACGGTTTGTTTAAGTATTGTTTCGAGATCAAACACTTATCGTGCAGTACGTACTGTACATATGTACTTCACCCGCGTGCGAACATTGTCATGATAACATTGCAATGAAGCACCCACCGGTTGCGCTCAGCAGACACACTCATTTCGTGCGAAGAAGTATTTAAATCAGCTCTTTTGTATTGGTTTCGTTTGAAACCGTGTTAACCAAGCACCAAAACTTTCCAAAACATACGTATACAGGGTTCATAACGTTTGTACATCCAGGTCTTAGTAAAGCAACAAACTGCAAGTCGATTTAAAAATCCTCCGCAAGGCTTACTTTTTCTTCCGCTGAGACAGTATCTGTATTTCCTGCCTCAGAGATCGTTCAGGCAAAAATTCACTCACTGCTGAATTATTTAGTGGGGAACTACGGACACATATAAGTGCCGCGCTCGGTACACGGTAGGCTGTCGCGACTCTGTTTCAAAGCTTGATTTTGTGCCAGTGCAACAATCCAGTCGGATTAATCCATCCGCATTAACCGCGCAGACTTGTAATTTATACTGTAAGGTTAGTCTGCATTTCCAGGATAATATCAAAACCTTCAATGCACTTACAGGGTTACATGCACCTTTCTCCGGAATCAAGTTTTTCCACATTAATATTTATTCTTACAAGTTAGTTACAATGTGAGCGACTGTAATAACTTTACAACACACTATTAAACCGTACGACACCAATCTTCGTACAAACGCTAGCAATGCTACCAAATTGCTTACATGCAAACTGTCTAAAACAAAAGGTACCCGAGCCTATACCACAGTACTCCAAATTGACCCAGCACAAGAAATGATCAGGACATTTAGGACAATATATCATATTCCCAAATATATAGACAATAATGAAAAAAAAACAATAAATATTAAAACATGTGTGGGAATATGGGGCCTCGGATAGTTTATTTGCTATGAGATTGAACTGTAATCAACGTTATTATAAAGTACTTACAATTAATGATAAACGTAAACTGTGAATGTAACTGTGGAATACATTGGCGCTGTAGCGTGCCCGTTTTCCGTTACGATGCTCACGAAGGCTGTCTCAGGTCTCTATAGTTTACGCCGATAAGCAGGCGTGATCATCCTACAAATACATGCGATTCAGGACCTCCATGGTGAGCTTGTTCAATGTCAGTGGGTCCAGCTCTCGTACAGTCGCTGCATCAATATCGAGACCGTCGTTGTACACAGGCACTCCATCGTTAAAGCTAAACGAATTACAATGATAACGTCATAACCAGCTAGTTTCTGTGTTTTTGTTATTGCTTATTTTCATATTTACTGTACATATTGTGTAATACCACGCAAGGACACGGTATACACACAAACATCCATAGAAATAATATTTACCATCTGACAACATTGCCCAATGCCTGCCACTGATAATCCTCTGCGTCGCTATGAATCCAAAAGTCGAACAGCTCCACGATTTCGTCCCGAAGCTCTGGGCTCACGTCGGGGCAATGCCTGTTTAACGCCATAATAAAGGAATAGTACTCCATAGCGAACGGCTTGCCTTGGTCGAATACGTGCCGCGGAAGAACGACTGGCAGTAACTTGAAAAGATTACGGCGGTGCAAGTTGGGAATCATGTATGGCATTTTGGGATTCATCCATACCAATACATAAGTGCTCAGAGCATGCCGTATTGTGTAGTTCTCGAGAACAAGGCTTTTCGTAACAAACATCAAACTCTGCATCCGTTGTTCCCACAATGCAGACTGCGGATTCAGCCACCAATAGGCACCCGCAGCAAACTCGAGGTTCACCTCACAGTCTGTGAGAATGATCTTTTCAAGGTGGGCATTTTTCTCTGTGATAACTTTCACAACGACCCCAAATCTATTTCCCTTAAAGATCACGTGTCGCATGATTAGGATCTTGGTGTTTTCCTGTATGAACATCCTGAGCGCATTTTCCAGAAAACTGTCGGATTGGTTCACAATTGTGAAGTCATCCATGACGACCAATTTGGACAAACACGCTCCGGACAAACTCAATCTCCACCACTTGCATACCCTACAAGTACAGAAATGCAGTGTTTTAAATCATAATAATCAGTGATGTAATAGCAAAGTATATGTATAAATACGGGTATAAATATATATAAATAATGGTAATACTAAGGCATGCAGTAGTCGACCGAAGCGAAGTGGAGATCCTCTACGGTACACCCACCCAAAAATGGGTTTCGTACTGCTTGCCCGCTGGCATCTGTCGGTCACGAGAGAAGAATACGCGTGCCTTTGCCACCGACCAATCAGAAGAGAGCTCCGCCCTCCTCGTGTATTTCAACCAATCAGA
>JAQGAU010003491.1:0-13114 GCA_034698045.1 Paramacrobiotus richtersi
CCCTGCACTTGATCGAAGACCATAGGGAATGTGTTGGCCTCGATGTTTCCATACTATTTCTGTTGAAGTATTATTGACTGCAGCTAGGGATTCCAGTCCAACCGGGCAAGTAAACGTGGCCATTTGACCCGACTCCACGACTACATCGGTCTCCGGGACAACCTTTGTTGGTCCGAGCGGTAATCGGAACCTTCCTTCCTGAATGGCGCACTCCAGTCTGGGCAGGATCCGCTGCACTGTAGATAAACAGAAAACAAATGAAATGTTTCTGGCGTTTCTGTAGTAAATTCGCGTTACAAGGCGCCAGTTTTTCGACTTTGCAGGACAGAATTACGAAGCTTTGTACATAGTTGACCCCCCCCGTAGCTCATCTCGGTAGAAATTGTGAAAAGTTAGTGCTCATGCAATAAATGATTTTAATCACAGTACCGTACTTTCTTGCAAAGAGCTTTTTTCGATTTCAGTTTCGCAGTTCCGTGAATCACCACAACGCCTGGAAATCGGTGAGCATCCGAGGCAGACATTTGTTACATAAGATAACACGCAAATAAAATCCAGCAGGCTGTGCATCATGGTACGAGTATACTACCGGCAAGTTCGAGGGTTTCTGGACTGCTGTTGCGTTTGTCGCTTACGCTTACTCTGTACCTCGGCAAATTTGAGTACATTAATAACTCTGATTGTTTGGGGAGCGCCATTGCCAGCAAGCTCTACTCGCCTCTCACTCACTCTCTCTCTCTCTCTCTCTCTGTCCCTTTCTCCCTCTCCCTCTCGCTCTCCCTCTTTCTCGCTGGCATCTGTTGGTGCAGGGCTTTTTGAAGCGGTCTGGTAGTGTGTGTGACTGCAGCACTGTTCGAAACTACCTTGTCGTCATAGGAACCAAAGCGCGACTGGACGCTTGTTTTTGTGGCGTTACACTGCCCACCGTAATACACCTGGCGTACAGCAATAATTTGCTCCATATAAACGATTAAATTTTGGTTGTGTACAACCGCTAACCATGGTTAGTGGTAGACTCCAACTGCGAGCAAGAAATACCTTCGGCTGCACCATCAGTGCTTCCGGTGGGTTTCGTCATTAAGCCAGATTTGCGGTAAAATTTGAATTTGAAGCGATTCCAAACGCTTTTTTCGAGACGCTGTAGCTCCAATGCTTTTGCTACAAAGTTTCGCTTCTTCAGTCTAAGCCGATGAAACGGGCTTCAGGGGGTGAAATGTCCATCTTTGGCAGCTTTAGTGTTTTTAAGAAGTGTTTTGTGCTGTGCTTCTACTGTTCTACAGACTACAGCCTGTACTACTGGAGTGAGTGGTGAACTGCGGGCCTGCGGGCGGCTAACAGTGACTGGCTACCCTGCAAACTCTGTAGAAATATCCCCCGCCCTGTGAAATCCAGTGCATGTTGTTTGATCGATGTGTGAAAACCGCCAAGACATTTTTCGGTATTTCTGATCCGAAGACACTGTAGAACTATAAGTACGAGTACTGTTAACTTTAGTTATAACTTTTATTACAATAAGTAGTGTACTAAGTACTTGGTTACGAAGTCTACCAACACATTTGCCCTTTTCGGATAGCGAAACCTGCTTCAGCCAAGTCGGGAGTGTAGATCGTCGCAGTGAATGCAGATCATGAAAACCTGGATCTTGCAACCACAATACAATACATGCAGATGATATCCCTCTATCCGCTTAGCACATCCATTGCCATGTGACACCTCCCAAGCGCTTTTTCCTCGCAACGCTTGACTGTACTAGATCCGTGATTTCTATGAAGTGCAGCATGCGTCATCGTTCCCGTCAGTTGCACTATCGATCCATTTCCCTTCTCCCACTTCATATCCCAGTCCATCCTCCCGTTTTATCTACAGCATCGCTGGCCCATTGTGTGGTGGCACGCTGCACTGCAAGCCGAGTCAAACATTTGGTATTCTACGGCGCCAACAAGACATTCTTTCCAGCACATTTCCCTGAACAGTGTGTAACGCAGCCGTCGCGTGTTCCTTGTGGCCTGGTAATCGGATTCACACCCGATTTTGTCTTTACTTGGCCAATTATGTTTGGACGATTTGTCAACTTCCTTAACACGTAAGTCAATCTTGTCATTACTGTAAAAAAGCGCTTTTGAGAAATGAGTTGCCAAGATTTCTGGTAAAGTTGAACTGACGTGCATATGCGAAACTTTTGAGAAAAAAATGTGTTTTCATTGTGAAAAACTTGACAAGCGTACGGTCTAATGAAAACTCAAGAAAACAGCCGTTAGGAAAGAATACATCACTGAATGGTTTTTCTTAGATTCTCTTAACGTAAAATGTATGGAAAAGGTTTGAGAATCATGCATTTTTGAGAAAAATGGGAAAAATATGCAGAATTTTCGTTTTTCCGCAGTGTGGCGGAAGATCCACAGAATGTGGGTAATTTCAACGCTCCACGTCCAAATCCGACTACTCCCGCGTTCAACACCCAACCGCGCGGTTCAAATGCGGGATTTGGGTTCAACAATGTCCGCCCGACGGGACAGGGTCCGGGATTAACGGCCGGCGGATTATTTGGCGGATTGCAGGATATGGTCAATGCCAGTCCGTTAAACAACATGATCAGTGCTGGGAAACAACAGTTTAATGAACTGACGGCGCCACATCCACCTCCGAGTAAGACAGCGTTGGGTTTTAGTTTGTGAATGAATTAATAAAAATAGTTTTTATGCTGATTTATATAATAATTTTTATCCTTCCGGATTTTTTTTAATTGATTTTTTATGAAAATTGATTGATAGTAATTGATATAAATGATTGATTTTGTTTTAAAAAAATGTTACTTTTCCAGATTACTTTTTTTTAAATTCATGTGTCATTGCCTATTCGTTTGGAAATTTTTTTCATTTTTAGGACTGTTTTTCTTCGGGAATTTCTTGTGGCGCATTTATTTGTCTCTTACGTTAAATTATTTAATATTATGTTTCGCTGTCGCAACTTGTTTTGAAAGTGTTGAGCAGCACTTGTAATTCATTTTGGAAGTTCAGTTGATGGAATTTTATGGCTGAGTGTGCTTTTTTTATTCTGCAGCTAATATTCGTGAAGTTATGATAGAACTGTTTCGATTTTATGTGACACTTTAATGACCTTATTGATTTTGCTAGTTTTTATTATACGGGTGTGGTCGTACCCCGCAGATCGTAAATCAGCTTTTATCGATAAAAGCGTTTCATTATGGCGGTCGGTCGGGTTTACTTATAAATGTATCATAAATTATAGGTTTACGTTAAAATCAGTCAAATTTCTCTTATATGTCCAGAAAAAAAGTGTAAATATTTATTACTAGTTTTATGTTTTATTATTAAATACGGCCGATTTTCTGAAAGCGGTGTGATAATCAAAAATATTGTTAAAAGCTAAACTGATCTCTAGCGAGGACAATTTTTCGGCTGTAATTGTTCGGAAAAATGGGGGATGAAATTAAATGAATTATGCATGGATGTCATGTTCCACGTTTGATTAATGGACAGTGACATGTTGTAGAGCCGGGGAATGTGGGTAGCATGAGCACGCCCGCATCCCGCCGCACATCGGTGACGGCACAACCAGCACCCGCGGGCGCCGTGGATATGAGCGGTCTGACGGAGGCGGAACAACGGCAAATTGCCGCGGTTATGCAGCGGGCCAACCAAATGGCCATGGACGAGCCGCCCCCGCCACCACCCCCCTCGATGCCGGCTGCCACGCCTGTTTTCAGGTAAGGGTCGTGTAACCGACCGGAAATGCCGGTAAAACTTCCGCATTCGGGAATATTTTTGTCCAATCGTTTTTAATTTTTGCCTGATGGTTTTTCATCTTTTAAATATATCTTGTCGAATATTTCCTTTTTCTTCCTGATTTCATGACAAGTAAAAATTGTCTAACTGAGCGGAAATGCAGGGAAAACTTCCGCATTCGAGTATATTTTTGTCCATTTTTTTTCAATTTTTGCCTGCTGTTGTTTGATTTTTTAAAAATATTTCGTTTTTTCTCTTATTTTCGTGACAGGTAAAGGATCATCTAACTGACCGGAAATGCCGGCAAAAATTCCACATTCGGAAATTATTTTATCTAATTTTTCGTTTATTTTTACATTTTTAAAAAATAATTTTTCGAATAATTTATTTTTTAATTTTTTGTCATGTCGTCGGCTTTCTGCAAGGTTCAGATTTCAGTAGTTCAAAGATAATTTTTAAATTTTTCATCTTTCTATCTAATTTTTTTAAGGGATTTTAACTTTTATTGTTAGGTCAGTTTCTGTACGAATTTTTCCAGTTACTTCTGCCAAATTTTCTGTACAGTCTGTATGTGCCCATACATGCCGAAATAGTTAACATCCTGTAAAAAACATGTACGTAATTTTTTACGAATTTTGTAAAAGTTTTATGATTGTTGACAGAGACTCACCAACTTCTTTTTTTAAAAAACGAAGAAAAATGCAAAAAAAATTTTCAACCAGTTTACACAGCATTTGCGCCAACGGTACGTTGCACTTTTCCCGGGAAACATCTTTTTTCGACAAGTAGGAACATAACTGCGATACAGTAAATGGGTGAAAAGCACGGGTTAGTGCAACGGATCGATACGGCGCATTTGGTCGATGGCGATATCTATCGATTCTACACTGATTCCCGTGCGGAACGCGGAACATGACAAAAAGCGGGCCACAATTCAATCATCCACCTGTTCCCTCGGTTTGTCCGTTTACTTATCGCTTCGATAAACATTCTCCATTGCGCTCAACGTCGCTGTGAGCGAAATGAGCAATTGGGACATATGTTGCTGTTGAATTACGCCGGTCGTTTCTGCGGCTGAAATGTCATAGAAAGGAAATATTAACAGCGGAAATGAACTTAATGAAGTGTACTTTGAAGCGCAGATACACAGTGATATCAGCAAATTTATAATAATTTAACTGTCATGAATAATAATTTATATTGTCATAATCAAAACTCAAAATGTCATAATCAAAATAATAAATAATAAATTATATAATTTTAAATAATGATTTAACTGTCATAAATAATAATTTATATTGTAATTTGGAAATATGTAATTGAAATGATTTATAAACTTATATATAAGCTATCAATTTAGATTTATAATTATAAATATCTAATTAATTATCAGTATATAAAACATGCGAAATGGTTAAACAAATTACTACGATAAGCAAAAGAAATTAATAAATCATTACATTGTAAATTGTTTATACTTGAACATCCGTGTATATATTCAGAAACTCGAGTTTTACAATTTGGACTTTTTATTCATAGTTCACTGTTTGGTTACCAACGCGTCGTTTCATTCCGATTAAATTAAAATATATTTTTTTTCAAAAATATATTTTTACATGTATGTGATTTTTAATCTATTTGGATAGGCATAATTTTATTTGTCCCAGCATTAGCCTAAGACATGATTAATGAATAAAAAATAAATGAACTTTTAAATTATTGAGAAACAGTTGTGCACTACCATAAACAGCATGAGGCGATTTTTCTTGGTCGTTAAAAAAACGACTTTCGAAGTGCGGCGGAAGTCAACGGACTTTCTTAATGCAAATACATATTTTTTTATGTCTTTGGGAAGTGTTTGGCTCCTTTTTTCCCGTATAATGGGCGCTATAAAATGTTCATACTTTTCGGGAGAAGGGTACTTGTATCCCGGAAGAAGGGATGAAAATGTTGGTGGCGTTTCCGCTTGTCACGCTGTGACGGTACAATATGATGTGCGCGCCCGGATCAAACAGGAAATAATGGTCTTTTAATGGTCGGCCGCGATTATAATCACCCACTGTCAAAATGGCGGATGACTCCATCGACTTCCCGTGGAAAATCGGTTTTTCATCGACGAGAAGCCAATCTGGCATTTTTGACATTGGGAGCGGTCATTGCCGCGTTTTTTTTCTTTCACAAAGTGACTAAGTTTTGAAGATTGCGGAATTCGAGAAATGGGGGGAAATATTGCAAAAAATAGCAGAATACCGAATAAAATATAACTTGTCGGACATACTGTAAACGTTGCTATTGAGTATCGTAAATATTCATGAAAAAATGTTTAAAAAAATGTTTTTTTTACAGAAACTTATGATAAGAATAATCTGCAGTTAATCTAAAATAAAGTAAAAAGGATCTACGATTGAAAAGAGTGAATAAAAATGGAAATGATGCAGAACAGCTGAATCCTTTGTTTGAAATCTATTAGAAAAACGTTAAATAAAATTATTTTTATCTATTAAAAATTTTCAGAAATCAGAGTAAATTTTCTACAAAAGTTTCTTAATTGTTATAAGTAAAACTTTTGTGAATTCTTCCAGGGATTTGAATATCAAAACGAGAAAATTGTACGTAAAAACAGGGAGTTGCATGTACTAATTAATGCATATTCCGCTTGAGGTTTTCCAGATAATTTCTGCTGTGCTATTAATTTGTTAACTAATAGAAACATGCAGTTAATTTCTGCTGAGTATTTTTTTATTCTTGACGGAGTATTTTTCAAGTATATGAGGTGAACATAATTATTTATTATTAGATTATTGTTGTAATAATTATCTAATACTAAATTTTTTTTGATAATTTTTCATTTATTATTTTGATATTATTTTGGTACTGCATCGAACCGTCCTAAAAATACCCGGCATTAATAATTCATCAGGCTGTACCGGAAACTCCGCAACATACAAAAAGTCATGTCGTTGCATAACCGTGACAATCATATCCCATTTAAAGTCCTGAAAATCATCTCCCGAAATAAACCCGCATATTCAGTCAAACGGATGTATGGCGCGGATTATTTCCTGTGCGGAAACCGGGATATATCGCGGCGCCCGTGATGAGTCGCGGGTTTGATCTGTGTGTTGTGCGTCAAGTGCGGAACATGTTGTCCTCCCTTTGTGCCGGGACAACACTGCAATTCCCGTTGACGGTATTAATGCCGATTATCGATTAGTGCAAGGCAGGGCGAGCTCGCCGCTTTTTGTCAATTAGACAAGGCAGCGGAAAGCTCTTTAGGCGAATTGACTAAATGGGGCTTGTTATTGGGGGGAAAAAGTCGGATATATGATGCGGTGCGGGATTAGATGAAGATCCCGTTCGGTTGGGGAAATTAGCGGGGAAGCATCTTTTTGAAACAAAAATGAAATTGTTTTAAATATTTTCAAAATAATCTGAAATTATAGAAACTTGAAATACAGTGTGAATAACCGGATAAATTAAATTTGCAAATTAAAATAGGTTGAAAAAAATTAGCGGATAATAATCTTTTTTAAATACTTCCAAAATGATGTGCAATTTTAATAACTTTTAATACAGTCTGAAGAATCTGAAATTATAAAAACTTTAAATAAAGTGTTTATAAGTTGAACCGGATAAATTAAATTTGCTAATTAAAATAGTGTGAAAAAAATTAGCGAATAATAATCTTTTTTAAAAATACTATCAGACTAATCCGAAATTTTAATAATTTTTAATACAGTCTGAAGAATCGGACAAATTAAATTTGTAGATTAAAAAGAGATTATAAAATTATTGCTTAAGAAACATTAAATCAGATAATTGCAGTACGCGAATGAATTCAGATGACGAATAAAAATACAAGTTTTAATAAAATGTGAAGGAGCAGACGTAAATGGGCACTAATCAGAAACTACCTAATATTAACACAGTAATAGCAACACCAAAAAAAGTCGATATTGAGCGTTTATTTTCACATGTCAATGTGAATACCAGATTGCGCGATAAAACAATAAGAAAATATGATAAAATACCAAAAACTATTTTTTTCGCAAAATTTATTTAAAAAATTGTTTTTAAAAAGGTAAAAATTTAAAGCGACGTTATTCTAAAATTGTGAATTTGTTACGAACAAGAATCAGTTTGTTGTTCGACGTTCTACGTAATACTGTTTCGCGTATTACGGCAGATGCTTGATCGTTCGTTACACGTTAAGGTCAAATTACACCGTGCCTTGTCGGAGAATTGTCCATTTTATTACGCGCTGACATTTGATAAGCCTTTTTGATGAAATAACTTTCCTCTTGTATTTCTCAAGAGAGTTGTCCGTTTGTTTGCCGTAGCTTTTAATTAAGCCTGGTTATATGACGCAAACACGCTGGATGATCCTTGAGGAAATGGCAAAAAGCCCTTCAAATGTTTTAATTAACGCTCAGACTTCGTGTCGCTACTCGTGTTGCTTGACATATCGAATTTGAAGGGAATCAATATAACGATAACGTACCTGATAGGTTTGTCATATTTTATTACAAATAAAAATTAATTTATTTTTTTGCATATAAAAATTACTGCAAAATTTAATACTGTATTCACAGAAATTTAAAGTTTGTTCGTATGTGCAAATAACCATTGGAATTAAAATTTAAAATGATTTTTTATTCTAAAAATCCTAGTTACAGTTTAAGGGCAACCTGAAAAATGGTCAACTCTGGTTATAATAAATAAATAATCAAATATTGTGTTGACATTTAGGGGTGGAAAACGTGTGGCGCTGCTACGACATTAAGCGAGTGTTTTCAAGAAAACTGAAAAAATTGTAAAATGAAATCGTAAAAACCATCAATTCAAAAACAAGAACACAAATTTAAGAAAAAATGTGTAAAATAAAATTAGCTCAAAAAACAAAAATTTAAAAACAAAATTGTAGAAATTAATGATTCAAAAAATTTGACAAAACTTTTGTTTTAAAAATTGTAAAAACGTGACTTAAAAAACAAGAATAAACAAATTTTAAAAAAATGGAAAATGTAAAAGCACTTCCTTAACAAAACAAAATTGACCGGTGATTGTACAAACCATGAAAGGTGACCTTGGAGGTTAATCGATTAGTGGCGACACGGTCTGCGTGGTGTTGTGATGGATGGGAGAGTGCGCGCGTGACAAATATACAAAGCGGATTATGCAAAAGAAGCTTTTAATGCCCCCTGACTTCTTGCGCCAGAGGAGAGTCCATTTTAATAATTGACGAAGACAAACGCGCCAAGCCGCCTGCTTATTCCCTAGGTGTCCATTATCCGCGGAAAAAGTGGCCAACCCGGGCTCAACAAATAAAAAACCATTAATTATGTGAAACACTAAGTGCTACCGCCCGGAATGTCTGCCGGGAATACTGAATGTGTATTGGAATGATTTGCTGCAAACAAAATGGCGAAAACGTGACTTGAAAAACAGCACATCTGTAATAAAAAAAACTGAAAAAAAAGTTGAAAAATTAGAAAAATATTAATATATGAACAATAAGACCGAAAAAAAACTATTGAAAAATCGCAGAATTTGAAATCAAAACAATGAAAAAGTAAGAATCCAAATCAATCTAAAAGTTATAAATACGTTAATAATTAAAACTAAACAACAAAAAATAGCATTTCAAGTCTGGCAGGGTCTCAAAAGGTTTTTACTTTCTCAGAAACATGCGCATTTCCGCTATCGAGTTTCTGTGATGCGTTTCTGCAGTTTAGTATTATTTTTGTTGGTTTTAAAATCCGATGTGTTGTATTTTGTTTCTTGACAGGCGTATTATTTGCGCGAAGCACGTAAACCGATCTCGGTTGAACTTCACTAGTGTTTAATGGTAAACAGCCAGCAAAATGTCTGTTTTTCTCTTTTATATTTGCGATCGCTCGCTCTTAACAAGTGGTGTCTGTATGTTTGACGTCCCCGTTCAATGTGAGAATAGTTATGCAGTTCTCGTGGAAATGGTGGTATTATCAATGGTAGAATAAGAAAAGAATTTTTTTCGATGTTGCAGACATTTAAGCGCTTCAGAAGAACTTTTGAATGGGTCTGAAAGCCCGTACACTACGAAAACCGTTAGTGTAATGATGGCCAGATCGAATACGCGACCAACTGCTGCGCAATATATGCGCCGATCCATATTGACTACGTCTTTGATAGAAGGCCTTCTGTGTATAAATTAATGACGAAAATTGTACCTATTTTTTTGAAAACCACAAGGGGGACAAAAAGGATATATTAATTAATAAAAACATAACCGATAACTGGCGACAAAAAAAGGCTACAAACACATCCGCAAAAACAATGAGCATCCCGACACGAAACAAGGAGGAAGGGATAAAATCAGTAAAGGAGGATAAAATTTAATAACTGAAATAATAATTACTACGAAATTGTTTCGACTAATTATTACAAGAATAAACCAGCATTACAGAAATAATTACTAAGAATAACTACGGAGCGCAATTACTTTCTGATTTCGTTCAAAGTTGATCACATTTCTCATTTGCCATGTATAGACCACCGGCCTTTGCCGCCTTGGCCAAACTTCCCCCTGCCGTCCCCACGCCGACACCCCCGCGGATGGTTGCCCCGTTGCCATCCGTGCCCATTCCCTCCACCACTTCCGGTGTCCCTGGTACATCGGGGAAGACGCCCAACACGGTGTTCAGCATGTCCAGTAAGACGACCGCTGATCCGCTGCATAGCCTGCGGATGCCGGAAAAGGTCACCGTTCCCGCGCCGACCCCGGTCAAGATGCAATCGCCACCCGGCGTGCAGCCGGTGGAGCATGGGACGCGAGCGCCGGTGGTTACGCAGACGGCCGTTGATAAGGTAGAGCGGTTTCCCGCCGTTTTATTTGTATATTTCAGTTACATATTTAGATTTTTGTATTTTTTATTTAATTTTTATGTTTTGCGTTTTACATTTATAAACCCGCAGTTCCTATAATTTTTATAATCTGGTTTTTTATGTACCTGTCTTTTGCTTGCCAGTCAAGAACGATTACAATACAATACGGTAATATAGACAGTTGACAGAGTTTTCTGTCTGAATCCATTGTTTCCATGATTTGTCGCATCGCAGTTGATTTGTACATTTGAGTTGATTTGACTAAAGGACGTAATTAATACAGTTCCTAATTTGAACGACAGCGCTTCATTAATGTTTAGGTTATTGTTTTTGCTGTGCATTTTTTGATAAGTTTTTTACTTTATTCTGTTAATATAGCTGCGGACAGACACGCTTGTATCCAGCTGTCACACAGAGTATTCATGGTTGGTCGTAGTATAATGGCTTCTGTAGGCAGCTTTCTCTTCAAGAATCGCATATAATTCACTATCAGATCATTCACTCACAGTTATCAAGTCCTTGTTAGTTCCTTCCAAAACTTTTCACTTTTATTGCACTTACATTTTTATGTTGTTTATTGTTCATTTAATTTTTTTTACTATTGTTTTGTATTTGTGTCACTTTTGTTTTGTAGTGTTTTCTCAGTTATTAGCATTGCCATTAATTCCTAGGATCGAAATTCGTATACTGTGACAATTATTAACGTTACAACGAATTAAAAATTATTAACTAAAAACTATTAACCTAATTAACAAAGTACACACGTGTGTGTACAGTGTACATATTATTCCATGGTACGGCAATAACTCATTATTAACCTTGTTCGTAATTTATTGCATAACTATTACTGTAAGGAGTCACGTTACTGTATATGTGATATTTCCAAACAAATAATTCCCGTCACTGTCGTGTCATGTGGCCGTTGTCAACAGGAGAGCAAAACCCGCGCATTCCGCCAAGACCGCCAGGACCGTTCCCTGTCCTCCGAGAGTTCTATCAGCTCTCAGGACTCCTTCCTGTCGGCGGACCCTCTCCCGGGCGGTGCCCCCGTGAAACCCGCCGCCGCCCACTCGGAAAAGTGTCCGCTGTGTCAGGCGACCGATCTCAAGATTGTCGTGGTCCATGGGAAACCCCAACCGCTCATTGGGCAGTTGTGCGCTCGCTGCTCGCTGATTGTGTGCTCCAAGTGCGGATTGGTCAAGAAGGATTCGCAGAATAAGGTACTATAAGGTAGTATAATGTTATGTACGGTGTTTCACCCGCGTTTTTGATTGTATGTCAGCATATACAAACAGAAATAGAATGTAGGGCCACAAATAGGAAAAAACCTTAAAAAAAGCAAAGTAAATTAAAACAATGTATAAAGATAATTATCAACATTTATAAAAAATAAATATAAGGGTTCATATGAATGGTTACTCACATCATCGATTATAATGCGGACACTAGTTAATTTATTTGTACAATTGGACCCGAATTCATCGGGATCAATTCGGATGTGTTGTTTTTGCTTAATCGGGTGGCGGTAATTTTTAGCCGAATGTTTCTAGGGATTATAATATTAAAAAACAGTCTGTGTGACTGTGAGGTTAGACTATAATATTGTCAGGAGCGCTGCCATTAATTTCTGAAGATATGAACCCTTTGAGCCATTGCACTACGGTCATGTCTACGATTCCGAGGATGGATCTGATCAGATTCACATTTGGAATTGCCGGTCATGACCGGTAATGAATTCGTCCAGATTCTGTTGGGGCAGTTTGCCGTCAGATGACTGCCGCCTGTGCCAGAATGACAAATGAATTATAATTATTCATTTCGCGGCTTGTTTAATGTATGGAGACTAAACAAATGCACTACTAGATGACTCGTTCGGGGAGCAAAACTAGAAATGTATACACTTAAATAAACAAACCCTGTCCAGTGTCCAGTGTTCAATAATTTTGAACGCGATTCCATTTGGAAGTACCAGGCATACAATCATATATTTGTTGTACAGAAAGCTTTCTGGATGTGCGCTCAATGTGCCAACATCCCGTGGGAGCCCTCCGACATGCGCGAACCGGAGCCCCCACGCCCGGCACAGACCCCGCCCAGCGTCTACATTGCTCCGCTGACCCAGCTAGTCACCGCCGACAACACCGTCTGCTCGGAAGCCATCCGCGGCTCCCTGACCTCCTTCGCCGATGAACCCGAGTACATGCTCCCACCCCCGGTGGACACCTACCCCGAGCCCCCACCGGAGATGTACCAACAGGACGACGACTGGGGGTATGTCGAGGAACGCGCCTATCCCAAATTTGACATGGAGGACCTCCGCACGGAACCCTACGCCCCAACCATGTTCCGGCGTCTCCCGGATGACCCGGTGGAGGAGATGGGATCCCCGGAGCCCACGGAAATGTACCAGGAGGAGGAGCGGATGCACCAGGGTCCGATGAACCCCATGACCTATCAGGATGAGTCGTTCTGGCAGCGGAATAACCCCCCGCCGGTGATGACCA
>JAQGAU010003492.1:0-13111 GCA_034698045.1 Paramacrobiotus richtersi
ATCTACAGTACTTCTCCAGGTTTCCAGGCAACTAGTGATCTGTTCGACATGCTCACAGCTCAATAACTTCAGGCGACAGGTCCTTACCGTTCCAGCTCAAGTCGGGTGAAATCCAGCAGGAAATATTTGTGCGATTTTGGCTCGTGACCTAACTGACAGCTGGAAACTGGATGGTACTGTCAGTGTGTTTTTTTTCGTTCATTCCCGACTTTTTCGGCTGCCATCTGGGAAATGCATTTGTATGGAGATAGATTCAATCCGGTGCACATAGACCTGCTTTCTTCTGTCCTTAAAAGCAACCTTTTACCGATTTCCTTACGATTTTATTGATTATGGTTTACGTGCAACATTGGCTCAATTAACACAATACAACGAACTTTCGCGACAGTGAACATCATTTCCGGTATAGTGTACAGCGTTTACTCGCGCCCATGCAAAGCGGCCTCCTTATACTGTATGCAGACACTAAAGTTCTACATCATACCAGTGAGAGTTTATTGTCACCTGTAACAAAGCGGTGGGTCCCTTTTACACAAACAAACAAAGGAGATAAAACAAAGAACAAAAACAAAAAACAACAACAAGGAAATATCGGACAAGTAAAACACTATGAACAGTACTGTCAAGATTACACTGCATCCTGGTACTGTATACGCGGATGCGAAACAGGTAAAATGAGACAGGTAAAACAAACGAGCATACCGCAGAAACAGACTGCACAATACGGTCACTTGGTAAAGAATCAAAGCGTCATCTCTTGGCAGTTGCTACCACTGATTAGCAGCTCAGGTCAACTTCAAGTTAATGGTTTGCATAACAAATTCGTCCTCCTCCATGTACGGCCGCACCCACACTTCATACTGTCCACTATAGGACTTTGGTAGATTGGGAAATGTCATAGTGAAATTATCCTCATTGAGTGACAGATTGCCGCCGCGGGCAAAGTTGCCTTCTCTCAAAGCGAACAACGGATGCGACGCTTGCGCCCAGATAAGACGACGATTGTAGCGGGCCATGTAGCGGTGGTCTTTGTATTTAGCAAACCGAATTCGAAGCTTTGAAACTAGGGTTATATTCGTCCCTCCTGGGCGCGTCACATTCAAGACAGGTGTTTCGAACACGTCAGCTGGAGTTAAAAGGGGCCTGAAACATTTCTCGGGTTAGGATAGACTGTAAACTACACTTGGTGCAAAACATGGTAAATACCACGTACGAGTCCTTGTCAGATTATTTAATCCACTTATACAGTACATGGAAATGCTAACATCAGTTAAACTAAATCAACGGCTGCCTCCGCAAGACTACAAGGTTCACGGAAAACTGAACTGCAATGATTGCTCGTGCTGGAATGGCTGCAAGGTGGCCGATCCCTCGCTACCAGGTTTCAGCAATAGCTCATCGACATTAATGTATCCTCCCGATAGTCTGATACATAAAAATGCAGTGTATTGTACTTACGTAAGCTCGTATGCCTGATTTATGCATCTACCACCAGTGTCATTCTTGCGCTGACAGAAGCAGTACACGCTCCCCACGGTGTCGAACGATACGTTGTGGATGAAAAGGTGAGCAGTCGTGGGTGTTCGGGTTTGGCTGTATACAAACGACGAAGGATGTTCTTTACAAAGCCCCTCTTGCACAGTACAATCGTTATGTTCCCAGACTATCAGTTCATCCAAATCCGGACATGTTGTGTTATGGCACGAGCAATGGTGTAATGGACAACTGAAAACTGCCGTTTGTCCTATTCTTGCCCTAGTCAACTTCACAGGTTGCGCCAGCCCGTTGCAGGTTGGCGCAGTCTCAGCAAGCGGCACGCGCGCTTGGTCCAAGTCGAAGACGATTCTTCCTTCGACGCTGCTTTGCTCAGCGGTTTCTAGTGCTCTCCGTAGGGCTGCAATATAGTAAAGTATAATAACATTATACTAACAAAGCTAGCGTATTCTTCATAAAAGTGGAAAAAATGATTGATGCGATGGTTGTACAAAACTGCCAGTCTAACAATTGTAAGCCAGATAACGAAAACCCAGGACTTTGTACAGAGCTACAGTCTGATCAGCCATTTTCCCCTTCTACATTGTTTTCATTCCGATTACAGACCTCCGCTCTGGTATAACCAAATCAACGAACTACCGAAGCGTTTTATCGGGAGAGTGGAAGTGAGCGACAGTACAAGACGATAAATAACTCGCGATTGCAACAGTGCACTTGTCAGAAAACAAGGACCTATGGCATAACTTGCGAAATGTACGGACTTCTACAGAGCCAGATTTAATGTCTTCGTTTTGGTGCCGGTGAATGAATAACAATGAGTCAAATTGAAAAATGTGCGTCCTAGCTCCTACAGAAAGCAAAATGCTGTGCTCGTTAACGGGGTGCCTGCCCTGTGCACGACTACGGATTTTAGCATGCGCTAGCATGGAACCGAGTCACCGACAGTGTGAGTCAGACACGACATTTTACACGCGAATAATTTTTTTCTATAACTGTATCTAATTAGATGAGCAATTTAAAATATTAGTTGGAGTCCAACCGAAGCCTACCAGCCGCAGGGTAAAATCACGAAGATGGGGTAGCTGCAGTGTCGCCATTGCTACCACCCTTGTCGAGATGAACAGTAATGGCACTTCCTGCTGCACAAGTTACAACAAGTTGACTGCTCTGGAAACCATGACAAACCGCTTGGATATCCTGCCAGCCCACCAGTCACTGTTCCTGCTAAAGAATTGTTTAGCAATCCCAAAGCTGCTCTATCTTCTGCGAACTTCAGAATGCTGGAAATATACCGCCGAACTGGAACAGTTTGACCAGCTGATCAGACGCAAGGCGGAAGTCATCACAAATGTCAAAATGACCGATCCCGTTTGGAGACAAGCGTCATTGCCCCTCAAATTTGGTGGACTGGGGCTAACCTGTGCTACTGATATAGCATTGCCAGCATACATCGCATCCTTGACTGCAGCGGCCGAACATGTTCAGGCCATTATTGCCGACATAAATGCCGCCGAATTTACTGCGAGTGCCATTGTTGAATGGACCAACCGAACTGGCCTGGAGCCTCCGGTGCCTGAATGTCGGAGATTCCAATCGGTTTGGACGACTGCGCAGTACACCAGAACCCTGACCAGCATGATGGAAACCGCCGACGTGATTACCTCTTCTCGTTTGTTGGCGGCGTCCTCATCTGAATCTCGTGCCTGGTTATCTGCGCTGCCCATTGCCACCTTTGGAAACCTCTTGGAGGACTCGCACCTACGGATCGCCATCGCCATCCGCCTTTGCGCGGAAGTCTGTAAGGGACATCGATGTATATGCGGAACGCACGTGGATGTGTTTGGACACCACGGACTGAGCTGTAAACGGAGTAAGGGTCGTCATCCGAGGCATTCGGCTCTGAATGACGTTGTTCGCCGTTCTCTTATCTCGGCCAATGTGCCAGCAATACGGGAACCACCAGGTCTGGATAGAGGCGATGGAAAAAGACCGGATGGCATGACTTTGATGCCTTGGAGATCCGGCATGCCGCTCGTTTGGGATGTTACGGTCGCCGATACTTTTGCGGATACCTACATTGCCCGGACAACTTCCACATGCGGAGCCGCCGCCGACCTTCGGGAGCGAGAGAAAGAAAATCGTTACAGAGGCTTGATGGATCGTTACATTGTTCAGCCAATTGGTTTTGAGACAATGGGAAGCTGGGGCACGCAGGCCAAGGCCTTTTTGAAAGATTTAGGACGAAGAATCCGAGAGAACAACGGAAATCCCCGGACCACTGAATTCTTACGGCAACGGATAAGCGTGGAAATCCAAAGAGGAAATGCTATATGTGTTCTGGGCACGGTTGGCTCAACTAAGGAGATGGAAGATGTTTTTTTGGTGTTTAATGTCTAACTACTGCTGTGACTCCCAGCTGTGATGCATCGCTATTCGAACAAATAAAAATCTGTACATTGCAGTTACAACAATTTTAGACGCAAACTGTTGCGAAGCAACTACATTACTGCTATGTTTTAGCACTAGTGACACTGCAACTTCCCCATCTTTCGCAATTTTATCCCGCGGCTCCTGGGCTTCGGTTGGACTCCAAGTATTATTTTTGACTACTCATTTAATCATCTAATTAGGTGTAACTATAGAAAAATTACCAGAATTATTTGCGTGTAAAATGTCGTGCAGGTGCCTTCTGAGAAGGAGAGAAACGCGTTCTGCAGCTGCGATTTTAGTTCGCCGCCATACAGGGAAGTCGAGAGTGCAGACTACCGTCTTCCAGCGATCGTTACCGTGACGTGGATCTCACAACTGTTAGCCTGTAGGAGAATTCTGCATCTCATACTAAGTAACATAAGACATACGTAGTGAGCAGGGTCATTTCTGCGACTGCCGAATGCTGTTGCTGGAGCATCCAACAACTGCCACTGACAGCGGAGAAGTACCAGCATCTATTTCGTGATCGTTACTAGCGCGGTCGGATGGACAACTGCCTAGAAGGGCTGAGCTGACGTATCACGTTCTGGGTACCCCGCTTTTTGATGTATGTACGGCACTAATACGCTAATGCAAACGTACTATTAAGTTCGGAAATTGCCGCGAGATGCAGAAAATGTCCATAGCACATTGTTCACTGAGAGCAACAGTTCTAAAATCATTGGTAAATGTTAAACTTTTGAAAATGTAAAAAATTATTCCGCGATTGTCGGAAATTTTAGTAAAAACGGATATATGGTTATTGGTGATTGGATGCGGCAGTGGCAGAAGTTCTCCTGTATAATATAGAGTCAGGTGCTGAAATTCGCTATTTGCCATGACATTATTATTGCAGTTAAGACTTATGATCCGATGGAGAAGTTTGTTCATATTGTATGGGACTCAAAGGCGAAACGCAGGCAAAATACGTAAATAAACTGACTTATTTACAACTAGAGAACATGCACCTTCCTGCAGCGCTTGAGATCAGCAATGTGAATAATAGCTTCTCGGCTTACCCAGAATCTTGTCATCCACCTGAGGCACAGGACTGCATAGTTCGGATATGGAAAACAACTTACAAATCACGATACAATACGGAATAATGGGACACATCCGATGGCCTTTCATTTTGTCGACTTAATAACAGAGGCGTTTTACTGCAGAAAACTATTACACTAGTGAAGACATTTGCAGGACAAGAAAACAATGAACTGCGATTTGCGACTGAAACGGCCCAAATTCCGTCTCAATTTCCTTGACACGTTTGGTTACGATCCTGGAGTGCGCAGAGGCAGAGTTAGCACGCTTACATAGCAACGACAGTCCCGTCCATGGATTCACTATCAGAAAATGAATGGGTTGTGCTGTCGGTTCGAAAGATCAACGCTAACGTACTGGTTCTCCTTCCTTGTGTCTGATCATTCAGTTTTTTTATGTTACTGCATTTTTGTCTGGCGCAGGCTGGGCACCGTTGAATAATGCACATATGAAATTGAAGCATAATAACAATACGTGCTTATCGTTGCGTTCATTTGCCAAACGTTAAGTGTGACTTTGATACAGTCAGTTGCAAAAGTAAACCTGTAAACGTGACCGGATTAAACACGTCTCGATTGCTATCTCAACCAGAATGAATATACTTTACGAGTTGCGACATCGAGCATACAGTAACATACTAGCCCTTCTCAGAGATTAACGAATGCGAGTCGGCCCGAATGTATCACAGAAAACGTTGCAACCAGTAATAATCTATACTCATCAGTATGCGTGTGTGATGTCTGAGACCACGACGGTAAAAGCATATAAACAGCACGAACGTGCGATAAGAGAGTACGTGTGTGGATGAGAGTATCGGCCCGAATGTCGTTACCCAACTGTTTAGAGCCGAAACGCGCATTCAGCACGAAACGTGCTGCCGGCCAATGATAACGGCGTTAGAGCCGATAACGGTTTCGAGCCGTTAGTTTCCGCTACACACTCGTGAATGTCTGAGAGGCCCTACTGTATATTGCTTCGGAATCTTGCTGTGGCTGCAAAAATTACCCGTGATTCTTTCCTCTGACAGTCTGTTAGTGCCTCGATTCGCTATGTTCTCAAAAATTACCGCTGGTTGAGCTAACGGTATTACGGTCCGCATAATATAATAATGTGATGTCGCCAGCCCGAACATGATGGCATTTACCATAAAGTTAAGGCGATTTTATATGCATTGCCATCAGCATGGCCGCAGATGGTGCAGGCTGCAGTGCTATTTTTAATAGCCAGGACATCGACATACGATGTCCAGAAATCGCTTGTGAGCGCAAGGTCCGGTCACTGCGCAACACCAGCGAAAAAATCAAACATTTTCTTCTCAAATACCGCGGGTGCGGCGTCCCGACATCCGGTCTACTGAAAGTTCGATAAATTCGGTATATACCGAATTACTATGATACTAAATTTTCGATACCCTGTGATACTAAATTTTCGAACCCTTCTCGAAGGAGGCTAATATGACAGAGGAGGCTTTTATCGACCGAAGCGAAGCAAAGTCTTCAATATTCAGCGACGCATCATTTCGTGGTGTCCGTCTGTCTATCGCCATTATTAAAATATTATTAATTATTAAAGTGTTATTACTTATTAATTTTTTATGCTATTATTATTATGAAAGTATCATTAAGTTTATTATTAATAACTATTAATAATTATTGTGCAATCGCTGGCCTGATATACTCAGCGAAACCATTTCGTGGTGTCCATCTGTCCTTCGCCGTAATTATTAATTATCAAAAGTGTTAATTATTATATTTATTATACTGTTATTATTCCGGCACTATTATTAATTTTATTATCAGTAATTATTATTAGTTATTACTCAGTCGCTGCCCTATATACCCAGCGAAACAGCCTTTTGTGGTTATTCCTTCAATATCTGCGGTCAAAAAGGTCAACGTATGTAAGCTTAATAGATTAACCACGCAAACATACCGGCCCACACACCTTTTCAAATCGAGCTTATTATTTGATGTGGCTGTACATCACTGACATTTTCTTGTCGGTGACATTTTCTCACTGTGCGTGGGGTCCCACGGCACAGCTCCACAAGATATGTAATGAATTCTCACGGCACGCAGGGAAAATCATTTCTGCAACTCACACTTTATGCACAAGCATTTTTGCCGCCCCACACGCATATCCCGGACGGCAAGAACCTTTTCTATAACTTAAGCAGATCTCTGCTACAGCTTTAATCGAACAAACATGACCGCGTACTTGCTTCGGTTAGGCGTTTGGAACAATGTGACCGCTGCAATCACCCGTTTGGAAAAGGAGAAACCCATACCTTCCTTCACCTTTCTGGAAAAAGCTGCAATTTCTGGTGGGGTCATTGGGGGACTGCTCGTGATTGCAGGTGATGTCAGGTGTGACTTCAACATGAGTCACCAACCCTAACCGCATTTTAAACTAATTTCAGCCTGTTGTTGGCTACTTTGGCTTTGTTTCCACCGTCATCGTCAACGCGGGGATGCTGGCATCTTGGAAAAGTTTCCGGCAGCTAGAAAACAGCTGTACTCGCCTGATCAGCGCGAAGCAGTCGCTTTGGTAGAACTTCAACGCTGCCGGTAAATTTTCCTTAAACGATATGTTTACTTAATATTACCACTTAGTAAGTCAATGGTTTACATGTGCAGCCACATTTTTCCAGCGAATATGTACCATGGTATATATGTACTTCGTATGTTGCAAATTTACTCATACGTGTTCACTGTTCTTTGGCCTTTCTAGATAACCTCCAGTCTTAATAATTTGTCAGCTTTATTATTGATAAACGTTTGCCGACATTCGGCTTTTGCACATCTTTGAAGCCTGCGTCATTCATACTTCCGGTGCTACCGCTTAACGCTTTAATATACATCCTCGCCAATAAATGACACTCGGTACTGGTACCGTTTGCAACCGCACCGGGTGGCGCTACATAACGGGTAATGCTGCACTTTTAGAAGTCTTTCCAAGACCGTTGAAGACCGTGTTGTATAGGCTTACAGGTTAACTAAAAACGAGCATAACTTTTTCTTTTCGAATTTACAGTCCAACATATTAGTTGTAACTACTTACCAAATTTGTTTCTCTATCGTTTAGGCTAAAACATGTCACAAATCACAAACTTTTGTCCTGGCGCCTTTACACGCTGTACGATCATAAACGGTGAGGGACTTTTAAACTTCAGCACTGGAAGTCGCTTTCGGTCGCAGTGCAACCGCGCTCTGCTATCATACACGGTTGAAGGTGTCGCAGTGTCATTGATTCCGCTGATCGTTCAGATTGCTTTTTTTTATTAGCGAATCGTTACATTGTGTTGACAAAATAAGGAAATGACGGTGGCATTATGCCACCGCCGCAAACATTACAACATATACATCCATCTAAGCGTTCTCCAACATCCACGGTACCGAGGACGGATGCCGCGTTTCCACGCTGGATTTCGAGAGACAGTCGCTGCCGTAGGAATTCGTGGGATCGCTGTTCACCCGTGTTCTCCTTCTTCAGATTGCTGTACCCTGTGTGCTCTGGAAGAATCGACGGCGGAGGACGAAGTCCAATATTACAGTCAACAGAATTCCTTTCAGGCAGCGACTTCGTTCCAGAAATCACCTGCTGTTCTTTTTGTGGCACTAATGGTTCTTCTAACATGCATGGATGGATATGGATGGATACCAGGAAATCTGCTTCAGTTTTTCGCGCTTATCTTCAGGATTAACCGAACCGTTATAGAAAACCACGTTATTGATGTTCTGTTTTACTGCTCTTACTTATTTGATCCGTTAGCACATACATCTTACTACATCTTATACGGTAAACGAGCCTGTAGTAACTAACTTGACGTTGTGTCAGTCCTTACACTAGCAATAGGTAATACATACCTACGCATAGTTTCACAGTTGTTAATTGTAAAAGCAAAGAAAGAATGATGACTTGAATTGCCCAACGCAAAACTCTGATAACAGCTGTATATCGGTGCAGTGTAATAGTGCAGCGGCGGTGCGACTCTAGAGGCTAACGGGCGAGTTAAAAAATTCGACTAGTGATCAGGCCGGTCCATGCGCGCCCGAAACGGGCGCGCATGTGCGAACTCACGCGAAGACTTGTCGGTCGGTGTGCATGGGCTAATCTGGCGCTTGGCCTAATATTGGTAATGGGCGATGCCGGTGAAACTGTAGAAGTTCTCCGAAAAACGTAATTTTCCCTGTTTTTGCATTACGTATTTTGGTTTTCGTCGACGAAGCACGACTTTGATACGCGATAGGCTTACAATTAGGTAAAAAAACTGGTAAAAAATTTCATCCGTCAACGGGCGAACGGGTGGGCACCGTTCTCGGATGTTGGGGAATTGGGTGGGGGGACATACGCCCGGGCACCATGGCCAGTGCGGCTCAGTAGCTGCTCGCTCGCAGACTGGCTCGTCACCAAGCACTGTTGCACGTATTATCGTATACACAGTAGGGGTACTCAGTTTCAGCTCTATAAGTTAAAGAGAAATGTTCTATATCGAAAAGCACCAATCGAGGTACTTTAAGCTGTAGAAATTTTTTTCTTTACCTTATAGAGCCCCGCCTCCTAAAGAAGAACTGAATACCCCTAGTATCAGGTACGCAACAGCCACAGAACACACGAGACATTGCGTTGAACTTTTCCTTCTTATAAAACAAAACGAAAGAAAACTGCACGTGAACACGAACTGGAATAACCTTTGCCACACTCAACATGCAGTAATTGTTGCAATCTCATTGTGATGAGATTACAAGTTCCACCCCTCCATGGCTGACCAAAAGCTGTCTTGGATGAACGGTTCCCCGACACACGATGACCACTGAGAGTACGGTTTGAACTTTGAATAACTAAAAGAACAATTTCGGCAAAGAGTCGACATGCCTACCAATTACAAGAAGACGGCACGCCATTCCGTCTGACCTATGGTCACTAAAATCCGCAAAAATTAACTTTTCTCAATGAAATTATTTCATCAGAGGAACCAATTTTGCAAAAAGAATAAGTGCTCCTGTTGGTAGCCGGCGGTAGTGGGTTTACTGGAAGTGTGTATGCGACATGTTTTCAAGGGGAAAATTGAGAATGCGAAGGGCTTTTAAAGATAGTAGTAAATGCACCATGATGTAGGTGTGTAAAATTCACGAATTCTGGACTCTGACTATGTTTTTTATCCAGTAAGAGCCCGCTCCGCAAGTTCGCACAGCAGCCGCTTTCAGTAAAGCAAACTTGCGATTACCATTGTGATTGGGGCGTAACACCGTTCCCTTTCGCTTGCCGGCATCCAGCAAAAAAAAAATTCTTTTTTTTGTTACGGTTATTACTGCGCGTACCCTTGTCTGTGCTGATTTTCTGCACTGTTCGTTGATCCATAATTTCTGCTTCTTACAAACGGTGTCTTTGAGAAAATCAGATTACCGGCATGTGTCTTCCTGAGCCACTTCTTTTACGCACTATCATAACCGGATGTGCGGGCTTTAATGAGAAGCGGTGGAAACTGATGCCAACTGTCGCAACTAACAAATGTAAACAATAAAGTTTTCATTCGGCAGAATTTGGCCAAGCGGCGATCGACCAGGCCATTAGACGAAGAGAAATGCCATGCTGCAATCTGACAATGGGGGCGAGGCCGTGTTCTTTTAGGCCTTGACTCCTGGAAGCTCTTGTTCATGATTCTGAAAAGATTATCATGCCAGTTCACGTGCATCAGATCTGCACTGCGGTCTGTAGCAACCCGCTTACGCTTCGTTTCAGGCAATCACATAACCAGCTTTAATCGGTGTTATTTTTATCGCGTTACTGGAAGTAATCACAGAGACAAGTTCCACGCATATATCGGGTAATGCAATGAGGATTGGACGGTATATAAACTCTGAGCTGATAACTGTACGAATTGCCTCGCATTTTTCTGCGCCGTCTATAGCTCCTATAATGAATGCTGCATTTGCTCTTTGTAATACAATGGTCAGGCGCTGGCGCAAAAATTCACAGAACCGAGGCTGTCTGTTCTCTGAGACGTTGACCGATTTTCTTCCCAAGAAAGATGACAGAGGGACCCTATGCTCCAAAGGTCAAAAGTGCCAATGGGACAATCAAGTATCGTTCCCTCGCGCAGGCGCAGCTCCGCTCTTTTCTGCTCTCGGCATTCTCGGCAGCTGACCCTGCTTCTTTCGAGGTTGCGTTCCGGTGGAATGTGCACACCGTATATCCACACAAGTGAACTCCCACGCCGTGCTTAATCCACGGCAATCCTTGATAGGCAATCAGCGTACTTTGCAGCATACAAGTTGCATATATCGAGTTGAGTTTCCCGTATTTAAAAAACCGTATATTATTTGCTTCGTTGCAGTCTTGTAGGTAATCAAATTATTAATTTGGTTCCTATTTTTCTTGAGACAGTGCCGGAGGATATCACAGAGTCGTCATTCTTGGCGTGTTTATCGGGTGCAGCGCAATGAAGCTTGACAGGCAACAAGTGTACATGGTACTACATCTTTGGATTATCTGCTGATAGCTATTCTCGCGTTCAGCCTCCAGAGACGCTTCGTTCGAGTTAGCACACAGGCTGAGCAGCCATCTTGCTTGCCATAATCTCCGATTCGTTCACAACTTTGGCAAAGTTTATATCTCGTTTCCTCTTGCTAAGCAATGGTTATTTGCGTTAAAGGATTTTGTCCGTTAGCATTTATTAAACGTCACATTGCCCGACATGAACAACAATTTCACCGACTGTTCAAGTCTTGCTGCAAACTGTACATTAAGCAACTTGGCGCAACCGACATTGCTGGAAGCAATTACCCGAATCGTGCTCTTGGCTCAATTCAGTGTTGCCCTCTGTACGACCACGGCTGTATTAGCGTAATATTACTTGCGTAAAGCGTCCTTACACACCCCTTTCAACATCTACGTCGTCTCAGACACCGGATGGACGGATTTCCGGACGAGCATAAATAAAATAAGATCTGAAGTTCTGAACGCTGACCTGAAAGTAAACGAGATAAGGAGTGCAGATCAAACTTGTCTGCCTATGAGAGGTACTCAAAATGGCTGACGATCGAACCGCCGAATTCGTACAGGACTGGCACTGACAATGCCTGCTAAATGCCCTCTCGGTTAAAACCAAACAAACATGTTCTGGAGAATGACACTTTCAGTGATGTGACATTCAGAATACGGCGGTCTGAAGGACCCACGTGCACTGTCGATATAAACGCACACAGACTATTGTTAGCGATGGGAAGTGCCGTATTCTTGACAGTGTTCTGCGCCTTTGTTGCGGAGACCAGTACCGTCGTGCGCATCGCCGATAACGACGAGAAAAGTTTCGGTATTCTTGTACGTTCTTGTTACCACGACGGGATGCCTCCGTTACAATGCGCTGTTGCCCTTTCCACTTTGCATGCCGCAAATAAATATGGACTTCCAGTCTTCCACTTTTGACGGCTGCTATCGAAGATTATTCGAAAACGCAACACTACGACAAACGTTCATAACTAGTAACGAACAGGGTCTGGCGCGCAGAGGCTGTCCAGAAATCAGTCCACTGAGCGGCGGCCACTATACGGCGGTTGCTAGCGCTCTGCGTAGGGCTACAATATACACAAAAACCGTTGTAAAGTGTAGTAATATCATACTAACAAAGCTAGCAGTTAACGTACTCTTCATAAAATGGAAAAAATTATTGATGCGGTGGTATTCTGACTCTAGCCAAACTGAAATTTAAAGGCTACCCAGATGACGAAAACCCAAGACTTTGTACACAACAACTGTTTGATCAGCCATTTCACCCTGCTACCTTGTTCTTCCGATTACAGACCTCCGTTCCGGTGAAACAAAATCACTTAAGTGTAACCGGCTCCGCTTTAATTTATAATTGTTTAATAATACCAACCAGGGAAAAACAGGCTGCACACTGAATGCACGTGCATTAGATCCTAGATAACAGCTGATAACACGGACAGTAAATTAATTCCAAAGTAGTAGTAGTTGTGGGTTATACCAGTGGACTAGCGCAACTTACTAGCAGCTTACTGCATTGCTAGCTATTGACGTACTCTCCAGTCTCTCCAGACTGGCGTACTACCAACCAGACACAGTCGGTACAAGAGGATCTCTGGAC
>JAQGAU010003493.1:0-13110 GCA_034698045.1 Paramacrobiotus richtersi
CATGTAGGCTGAATAGTGCGTGGAGGCCTTGGTGGTTCCCGTGTTTTGACTGCGCTAAGGAATTTTCCCGGTTTACATCCATATCGAATCGAATGTATACAATTTGATCGTCATTTTACCAGTGTCTTCTTGGAGCTACTGGCTGCTCGGGGACTCTTGATATCCAGATCTTCCACGTTGATCCGCCACCAATTGGGATTAAAGTCCAATCGGGACTGCCTAAAAATAAACGCAGAATAAGATGTTATTAAATACTTAACAGTTGAACGGAATCACGGTAACTGCCGGTGCACGTCATTGAACAATAATTGGAAACATACCAGAACTGCAGGAAAACGTAGGCTCCAATGGCAACAACCGCCGCAATGAAAATCAGCGGCAATCCAACGGCCAGTCCGAGAGTTGTGGGTGATAAGCCGGTTTGCAGGCACTTGTCGTTGCGGTAGCCACAAATCGGTTCGTCCGGTGGGAGCTCGTCGCGATTCTTTCGATTGGGCCAGCTGTAGTTGAACATTCGCCGGTAGGTGATGTTGTTGTGCGGCTTGAATTGTATAACAGTCTGCGCGAGAGGAGACCCCAACTTAAAGCCGTACTCAAACACCAACTCAAGTCCATTCATTATGAAAGATTTGCTTAGCAGTCTGCGCGGACAGAACCGACAATTTCTCGTTTTTTCAACTCCTTACACAGTTTTATTGTCCTTGATTCAGTTGATTGTATCAATATTTGTTCAGTGAAGAAGGTTGTTCATTCCAATAATCTGCGTTCTTACTTCGTATTTATCGGTTTCTGCATTGTAGTGCTTCAGAATATATCCCTTCTCCCGTTGCCGACTGTTCCCAAAGTACATCGTCCCACCGAGGGGATTCTTAAACGAATTATTAGACATCCTCCCAACTATCACATCTCCATCGGTATAGTTGAGATTTTCATCCAGCAGATCATACAGCACACTGGCATAGATCATAATGGCCTCGTAGTGATTGCGCAACACCACATCAATCGACTCCAGTGGCCCGAACGTGTAGTTGTACTTCTCATGGGCCAAGCGTGTGACGGCCAGATTGAAGATCTCCTCTTCGGTGCCGCGCGTGCTATCATCCAATAGCTGCGCCACTAACAGGCTCTTGTACGCTGTGGCCGCATCCTACAGGGACGTGATCAACAATTTCAACTTAACGCTAACAATGTCAATATATCCCTAGCGTTCGGTGCAGCTATCGTTAAGGCAGTTTAGCAGAATAGTACTCGTGCACTCTTGTACTGCGCTCCAGTACCGAACGTTGATGTTGCGTAACACTATGTTTTCGAGTTACTCAACATCTTGCTCGGTTACTACGCTATAATAAAATGCGCTAGTTTTAGCACGAAACTGATGAAAGGAAGTTGAAGAACGTTACATCAGTTTCGCACAGTACGTCAATCTCTGCTGTTCGAAAAATTCGACGAAACACTTCTCTGGATTAGCACGGTTTGTAAAAGTATTGTTTTCACAAGTAACAGTAACCGAGCAACATGAACTGTGCAAAACTACGTAAAGTAGTTGTGCTCTTACATTATCCGACGTATCACCGATGGTCGGGTCGATCCGACCCCAGTACGATGGCAAATCGAAGAGCTCCACCGCTACGAAGACCTAGAACGGTAATCTATTGGAAACTGAATGTCTGACGAACGGAAATATTCTTCTTACGTGTTCTCCTTTCGTGTATCCCAAACTGTGAGCAACGAGCTGAAAATAATTGCGGAAATCATCTTATTTCATTCGTCGTAGCAACGCAAATATAGACATACCATGACACTCCTAACGCAGTCGGCGTGTCCGAAGATGAGCATCACTGTAAACAAAATTCAGATAATGAACCTGTAATTTGGTAATGTCATCATTAGGTGTATAACAACAGATTACATTACTAATCAAAAACAACGTTTTAATTAGCTCTGTTGTGTGTTGTTTCTCGTCAACGTACACCGTGCCCGTTCATTAGCACTCTCCAGTATCTGCCGGTAGGTATCGGCAGTGGCCCGCAAACTCCTAACCGACACAATATTGGTACCACGGAACATGGTAAAATTGACATCCCGCATGGTTCTCGTTAGACTCTCCACCAGATTGGCGAAGAACGAAAAGGATTCATCGCGAATGATGGTCATGTGGATGAATTTTCGAAAAACCAGTAGATCAATGAGAAACCTGGCAAAGTCGCTGAAACTGAACGTCGGCTGGATGAGTAAGGGAAACGTGGCGGAGGAGGATTCGGACTGGAGGTATGTTACACCGGCGCCCGGGATCGACATCATGGCGATGTCGAGGGCTTCGGCGAAGCCGTATAGTGCGACGGTTGTGTATGGGCAACCTGTGGACAATCAGACAGTTGCACGACATCTGATACGATATTTGAGGATCTATATAAATTTATGTGCAGCGTCAGATTACGAACGGCGCTGCGTGTCAACATGATTATGCGGAAAAGTGTGGGTGTTGAAGAACGTGATGGTCACGCTTATGCGTACTTGCTCTATCTTACACAATAATACAACGATCATCACATGTATATGCATTTATAATGAAAGTTTCCAGAAGTTTGGATAAAACACTGGATTATTTGAAAAGGAAATGTGTTTATGCTGCTTGCTGCTGTTGCGCAATAGCCCAGTTGTTGGAAGTCATAATATCATACCGACCTTGTGGCTAATAAAAATAACAAGGCAGTTCGGTGTAACGTTATCATATGCGCAACGGCTTTTCAGAAAATTGCCTAAAGTGCGTGACTACAACAACCACAACGTTTCCGGGGACGCCTACACCGGCTAAAAACACGCGAAAAACTGCGCAAATTTAACCTCAAATAATTCCATACCAGCACCATGCACACAGCACTTACTGGCTCCAATAATCAAATGACAGGTCTCCCCGGACTGCAGTAGTCCATACATGGCGGTGACCGCAGCACTCTGGCTTTTAATACACGCCGGCCCGGCATTCCTGTACACCTTCCGCAGTCGAATGGCATCATTCAGCACATAATTATTGGCATGATAGATGGCCAGATCAACAAACGCCGCTACCCGCTCATAACTCGAGTAGTACGAATCACTCTCCCACATGAAACACACGGTCAAGTTGCTCGGCAACACGTCAGTATGTCCTTCACAGAGCATATTGACCAACACGAGGGACACTATCAATCCGCGCATCTTTCCCTGGTTGCTCGCTGCTTAATCATTTCTTTGGCGGGTTGGGATTACAACTGGAACATATGTCACCGGACGAGAAAGCGTTCACGTAAACGGGGATAAATCGGGAACGTGATGGGAACAAAAGAGATGGGATGGTTGGCGAACGGCCGCGCGCAGTCATGCGCATCTGATTGGCTTTCTTCAGTGTCAATCCATTATAAGGATCAGTTCCTTACGTAATTGACATGCCAGCTTAATGTTTCTGTTTGGGAGAATAAATAGATCGGGCTACTGTCCCGCCCACCGTGACCTTTACGAAACGTGTAATCATTAATATAGATTGTTTTTTTCTGCTGGAGATAGATGGATTATATCAAGAAATGACGATGGGAATCGATGGGAACGTTGTATAAACAGGTGCACACTCGATTCGATCGGGTCGAGTTGGCGTCTGGGATTAAAGTCAGTCCACATGCTGCTTGGTTTGTGTATGGGTTCAGCAGCAAATTGTGCGTGTGGATTGTGGATTGATGCGGCGTCCGATACAAAGACAGACACCTGTGCTGTTTGTCGATATTGATCGGTTACGGAAGGCGACTGTAATATGCATCTGCACATAACCTTTTGTAAAGGTACTGTCACTCCTTTTCACTAGTTTATTACGTGCCTCTGCTGCAGGTCTCGGTAAAGAAAGTAAAAAAAATTACAAAAATTACAAAAGATTGCCAGAGAAGGCAATCAGCGCAGAGCGGCTTTTTTCAAAATCACCAAATTATGATACAGACTTTTTTCGTTTGCAAAGGTAACGAAATTCAATATTTCTTGTTTACTTGTTCGATATATTTACCCCGTGATCTATCATTGGCATTCTGCAGTACCGATCCGTACACCTCCATCGACGCAACTTTACTCCGCACCGCTTGTTCATCCGTTTCCCTGTACAGGTCATAATCCATCTCCCGTAGCACCTTGACAAAGCTCAAACTGAGATCCCTGAAGAAACTGTACGAATCATCGCGTATCACGCTGAGATGTGTATAGTTCTGGTGCAGGAGGAACGTGACGATAAACTCGGTCAGGTCGGATAGACTGAAGGTCGGCTGCACCAGTAGAGGGAAATCGTGGATGGAGGAATTGGACTGGACGGAAGTTAGGCCCGCTCCGGGAATGGCTAGTAAAGGGGATTGGAAGTACCGCGCGAATCCGTACAAAACGCTGACTGTCCGGGCGCAACCTGTAAACGAGTAGACAGTATAAGTTTACTTCTAACGGTTTTTATGTGCACAACATTCGAAACAAATGATACAGACAGAAGCCGATGAGAATCACTACAAACAATGCTACCATTATTCAATAAGGTTCAGACAATAGAAACAGTACAAATGCATCGTCGTTCAAGGGTTACTAATACTTTACACAGATTTACTGTGCTTAACTGCATCAAATTAATTCATCTAACTATGCGGGTTCTTCGGCTATCGTGTGCTGTTTGTAGTACTATTTGTGTTGCTATTTGTATTGCTATCGTGTATTACGTGTGTGTTTGCCACAGCTGACCAGCTACAGTATATCCAGACGCGAGGCGATTGCATTAATAAAGTACTACCTTCTACATACGTCATATTTAATCCGTATACTCTCTAATGACAACCTACCCATTCCAACAATGACACTACACCGTTCCCCACTGTACAGCATGTCGTACACCACGCGCACCGCCGTCTGTTGTCCTCGCGAGCACGCCGGTCCCACATTCCGCCGCACCATCCGCAGCGTGATATTCCGCGCTGCCAACAACTGACTGGCCTGCTGGATACCGAAATCCAGGAATGCCGCGGTGCGGACAAGGGGAGCGTAATAGGAGTCTGATTCCCACAAATGGCATACTGACAAGGAGACGCAGATGATGCCCCGAATGAGCAGGATGACCAGAAGCCCATGCATCACTTCAGAGTGTCCATTTGTCTAAGCAGAACTATAGCTGGTGTAGTGAAAACCGCCAAGTAATCAAGAGGAACTGAGGATACATGGATCACAGTTCTAGTTAACATCATAAAGTATCATGTAATTTTAAAGCCACAATGCACCAGCTAGATAACGCCATTACACCCAAACTTCTGGCAATTTTAACGTCAAAAGCACATTTTACAAAAGAAAAACAAGAACTCGCTCTGAAATCGACCGCAGTTTTCCCGAATACTCTTGCTGCGATGGTGAAATGCCCTGCAAAGAACACCCTTTTATTTGTGATGTTCACGTTAACCTGGTCATATTACCGTTTCTTACCTTAAGCTGTCAGCTGTGCTACTATTGTTGCGGTGGTATCCAGGCCCTTAGCGTCAATCTACAGAACTATTAGTTAAAAGCTGTTATCATTACGACGCAGAAATATATTCGACACACTACGCCCGGTAATTTGCACCATAAACTGGAGAGACGGATCGATCGATGCAATTACAGGTGCAGTTGATCCGGATTAGCCGCTGTTCCCTTTTTCACAGTTGAGGAAATGGGAACCGGCGGAAGTATATGGTGACAGGTGGATGTGTGCCAAGAAGAAACATAATCTAACATGTTTAGTGTCTCTTTAATGCCATTTCGAAGCTTTGTTATAGCTTGTCCTGGGGAACTAAATACCCATCAACTTGGGTTTTAAATCTATCCTGAAGGTGACCGAGACCAGAAGAGACTAGACACTGTGGCTCTGTTGATGTAGGAGACAAATTGCTTGTTTGTTTGGTTGTTGACTTTAACGTCTGTGTAATCATATTATGCATAAGCTGTACAGAAGCTGAAAAATCGCCGAAAATGCGGTTAAGAATTAAACAACGAGCCTGTGGTTTATCATTCAGGATACAGAAGTGTAAACCCAGTAAAACTATATGATCGGTACTTTTGGCGACGATGAGTGTATGTTTCAGTGCTGCACTTCTAATGATAACTTTAAAACTTTAACAGCAGTACCACGCAGGAAAAATGAGTAATCCAGTTTATGGTCACCATAATTAGACCTGTTAGATGCTTCTCTTGACTGGACCGCCCGAGCGCAAATGCATCTTTATTATGCACCAAACTAAGGGGAAAATTTATGCTGAAATGACAGTGAACTCGCATATAGCCGCACGCACAATGGTATTGTTGAGATCGTCCCTAGCATCCTTATTGACAGCTGATAACAAAATATTGAGCGCAAAGCAATTCTTTACGCATATATTACACAAACGGCGGAAGATTTATTAGTACAGGTAACAATCATACATGATACCAATCAGCTGGCATTAAAATGTCCAGTTTATAGTGAACTCTGTACGGGATTAAAGAATATCCTTTTTGCAGCTGATCATAACAGTGGATGTAACAACGAACGAATAACAAAAAAATCATAGTTAATCCACATAAATGATGGACTACGTTGTTGTTACCATCCCTGTGTACGGAAATCCAGCCGTCTAGCTTCCGCCCGTTTCCGCTGCATGTCGGGTGAATTCAGCTGATCAAAATCGAATTCCGGACGGCCTTGTTCCAACAGCGGCCTGTCCTCGTTGTTCAACAGCAAAAGGTCACTAAGGGGTTCCGCATTTCCGTAACCGGCATGGGCTTGCAGCTGCTGTAGAAGGGGCGATAAACGGGCACGGGGATTACCGTGACAAAGGTCACCGGCCAACACGACGCACAGCATAACTAACGTCCACATTTTTGCACTGTTTTCGTACATTTTAACTCAAGTCACTCAACATCCGTTAGAGAATTAACAGTCTGTGTCCCAGCCAGTCCTCAGCGTTTAAATGAACCAGTGACTGCGTTTGCACGGGATTTAGTCCAGCTTGACATGAAGAGAAAATCACAGCTTCCGCTTTATTAAATATTTACAGACCTTGAAATGTTTCTGATCGTCTGTCTTTTTGTAAGCGTCAATAATTAATTAAGCTGTCGGAGAACGAGGAACTATAACCTAGTCTGACTCAGTCGAGACTATGCCGCCTCCGCTGTACAACTCCCAGCGGCTTGTACTTCCCGGTTGAACGGTTCTGTTCGTTAATTATTTATTGAACTCTTTTTCCCTAGGCCAACTTTCTCTAACCAACATTTGTACCCAAGTACTCTTTTTCCAAAGATAAAAAAATCAATAAAAGACCAACGTCTTCCTACATTAAACAACCCGGATGCAGCATCACCGGCTCAAAGAAAAACGAGAGAGAAAAACAATGCGAACATACATGTGACCATTTTGATTTAAGCAGTGAAAACAACAAAATGCCTGAAGACTGGAAGGCGACGAAAACGTGTTATTTCAGCAAAGGAATCTCGTAGTCAACACTGACCGATTCCACGCAATGCATCGGCAACGGGAGGTTGGTTCTGGTTGAGGGCGCCGCCACGACGAGTACACTACCGACCGAACGATACGAGCTTATGATCGAGAAATCGAAATGGTTGCTCGATAGAGGGCACGGATGAGATGATATAAGGCTCTGGACAAAACTTTGTGATCATACCTCGTACTAGGTAAATTGGTTATGCTACAGTTCTACCCCGCAGTATGCTGATTCACAGTCAGTTTTCTCGCTCTGAAATACTGCACGGCAGCACGGGTGCAAGCGGCAGACTGGCCAGTGTCCGCGAAATATGCCAAAAATTCTGGATACCCATCAGCCGGAGATCGGTCGGCTCACTACCCAGGTTGCTCATTTTAAATCGACGCCGGACGTTAAGGATTCGCCATTTCAGTACTGTCGATTTTGTGGCTCTTACGGATTTTTAAGGGGAGTCTTGCAATTTTTTCCGATGCAGCTCCGTCTGCGTTTTCGACAGTTAAATTGTAGAATGGCGGTTAGAAATCTTCCCATACTCTTTAATTATGCCACAACACCGCTTGTTTTGAATTCTTGGTATCAAAAGCCTATAATCTACGTACAGCGGAAGAGAACTTTTGCTGACCAATTTGCGAAAAAACTCGCCGTTTCGCACAAGATCTGTGAAATGTTGAACACAAACACCGCCTTTCGCTTGCTACCTTAAGGATCGATTGGAAATTATGGTGCTGGTAGTACTACCTTGTTCAAAGCGCTACCTTGTTGTACTTGCTCCAAACCCAAAGAATAAAGACCTAGTCGCGCATTCCGATCACGGCCAGTAATACTGCAGCCTCTGTCACCTGTGCTCTTGGCCTTGTTTGCTGCAGTACACCTTCTTACTGCACCTGCACTTCCACTGTTCCCAGTGCTGGGACTGAATGACTATACTAGTACAAAAAGTAAAAACCACTAAGTAAAGTACGTGGCAAAACTACAAACTTAATGAAACTTACCTACAACTCGATCAATAGCTTAAATCCGCCATAATCAACTTGGTTAACAGTTTTATTGACAAAATCTCGCTTAACGTTAATCATTTTTCTGAGTGAACAAAGGTGACTGTTTGCACCTTTACTTCCCCTACCAGCCGGAGCATTACGAGTGTTCTACTAAAATTTTTACTGGCTGCACCTAGACATGGGAGTTTGCCGATCCTTGTACCGAGCATGGCTCTCAAAATTCGATATTTCATATGCATAATTTTACTGGAGATGTGTGTCCGTATTATATGACTCCCTATTTCGTATAAAAATAGAATGGTTACTCTGATTAGGATAATAAACTCACAAATTTGGAATCCGGTTATAGGTACCAACTGTGCACTCACTTTCTCCTTTGTTTGGCTGGTGTAGGCGACTAGAATAGGTATAGGTTAGAATAGTTGTAGGTTAACCAATAACTACTCGAGTGTAGCATACCATCCATTAACCGCACAGGACGGCCTGTTCCCTCTCGGAACTAGAAAAGGATCGCTGTCCACTGTTATACGGAAACCCGTGTTACTGGAATAAATTGAGTAAAGTGGAAAAATACAAAATTAGGATAGGAAAAGTATTGGAAAGCATGCATAATTGTTATTATACTTACCTTTGAAAAGCTGTAGTATAAACAGCAATACGCCAGATGCTGAACTAGAGGGCCACGGACATAAATCGAATTTTGTGGTCCCAGGAATGTTCCCAACGGAAGGCCAGTTGGCTAACAACTATTAAATTTTGTCGTGGGCCGAGTTTTATGCGGCCTGGAAATGCTATAAGGACGCCACTTTCATAGTTTAATGGATGGCTATAGCTATTTCCTTTTTGAATAGCTAAAGCAGGCTTGCATACAGCCATTAGCGGGCTGGGGTTAACAGTTGGTACAAAAAAACCCGTCTTCTTCCATGTGCGGCCGCACCCATACTTAAAACTTGTCGCTTTGAGCCTTTTTCTTTTTGTTACACGTTTATACTGCATGAACACTTCCACTGTTCCCAGTACTGGGACAGAAGGACCACGGAAACCACGAAGCACCTTATCAAGGTGGCGAAGCTACACAGGACACTTCACTCAAACTCGACCAAAAGGTTTTATCGCCTCAGTCAAACTTGGTTAAAGGTTTTAGTGACTAAATTTCGCTTCATTGATAATTTTGGTGAGTGTTTACAGTTTTACTACCTCTACCCGCCGCTGCATTCATTGTTTCTTCATTCATTGTGACGAGTTTCTTGTCAAAATGTTTTACTGGCTGCAACCAGACATGGAAGTTCGTAGATCCTTGTCCCGAGCAGGGTTTTCAATTGTCACAACTTTGTACGCATAATTTTACTAGGTTCATATTATATGACTCACTATTCCTTAAGCGAGTGAACACTTATCATGTCAGTCATTGCATAATGCACTCATATTGACACATCTTACGTTGCGCCGCAGCATGTACCTGACCAGCCCTGAAAACTGTTAGGTGCACACTTTTCTGTGCTGCTGATAATTTACAAGCAGCGGCTGTTGCTGTATTAAGAAAACCCGTGTTAGTTGCTTAAACTGAACGAGCTGAAAAATAACTGGGAACTGGAAATCATGTAACTGCTTGGGGCGTCCTGATCACTATTACATGAACGTATGTAACCGGCAATTATGTCCGGGGGGACATTTTGGCGGGGGGGACATAATTGCCGGTTACAAACGTAGGACAGCTAAGAAATTAATCTGTGGGTCGTCCAATTTCCAGTATCCACTCATAATCTTTTTCCGCAAAGTATGTTATTTGACATTTAAAGTATTCAGCGTAGCAAAAAAAGCGTAGTTTTGGACGCCTTACGTGGGCTTTTCCGAAATAAGCAGTGAAATCCCACGCACAATCGCCTGAGACATTCAAAATTTCGACGCACAAATTAGCAGAAAGCGCGACATCCAGCTTATAGGCCGATTAAATACTATACCGTGGTAGTCTGGGGCAGCTAAGAAATCATCCTTTGAGTTGTTCAATTTCCAGTTCTACTTTTTCGTTAATCTACATTTGCGTTTCCGGTAATAACACCGCGTCGGACAACGGCGCTTTCGAGCATCTTGTGCTTAAGGTGCTCGTACAGTGCATTATAACTATTTAGGGGGCTTTAAAGCTCGGCTATGGGCATCCTACGCAGCCTCACTAGCCTGGAACACAACTATGTGCTATAGCATTCATTCTTTATACTTCAGCAGAACGGGTTTAATATGGTACCGCTGCGATTTATATTAACGCTTGTGTGCGCGTTGGCGAGATAGAGATCACCGCTTGTCGCGGCAAGTGTTCAAAAGCCGACAATGTCCGAACGGGCATAACTGATAGGGACACTTGGTCACCGACAAGCCGCGCCGAACACCCCTTAATGATCGAAATCTGCATTGTACAAGTAAAGCAAGTGAAAGTGAACAACTCCCAACAGCTTCTAATTCCCAGTTGAACGGCCTTCTCTTGGTTAGTCATTTATTGAACTCTTTCTTCCCTAAGCCTACTTTGTAAACTGGCGTGGCACACAAGTCGCCTTTCTTTACACAAAAAATCAATGAAACACATCTTCATTAAACAACCTGGATAGAATCACCGGCATGAAAACAAAGTATAAAAGAACGGAGCATTACGAGCAGAAATGTGATCTTTTTGATTAGTAAACTCTCATCAGGCAAAAACATCAAACTGCATTTCTCTCGGACGTGACTTTGGTAAACAATCATGCATTTTGGGTGAGCTGCATCAGATTAGGTTAAATTCAAGTTAATAGTCTGTACAACAAACTCGTCTTCAATCATGTACGGTCGCACCCAAACTTCAAATTTGCCGCTTAAGGACTTCGGTGGATCTGCAATTGTTATGCTGATATTGTCCTCATTAAGGGCAAAATCCGGAGGATGCTTGAAGACGGCTTCAGTCAAAGCATGTACAGGATGCGATGTCGGAGCCCAGATAATGCGACCATTGTAGCGGACGATGAAGCGGTGGTTGATGTGCGTGGTCATCCGGATGCGTAGCTTCGAAAGCAGTGTCACATTCGCGCCTGCTGCACTAGTCACGTACAAGATCGGTGCTTCATAAACGTCGGATGGTACTAAAACGGGCCTACGAAAAGTTCCAAGTTAGGCGAATAAATGCATACATAGCCACTAATATCTGCGGCCTCCGCATACACCGTGCTGCACCAAGTGTATTGTTCCTGTATAATAAAGCGCATTATAAACTAGTTGTTCCATCCCCATGATACGCAGCCTCTGAGCCAATCTTTTAAACCTTCTCTTTGAATACAGCTTTCTGTATTTTATCACACGCACAGTATAATGGGAGCCGTTGCTATCAGCTGTCTAGTTCTGCAGATTCCCTTCGAACCGGAAGAGACGGTCTTTGCCAGTCTTATGCATGCTGCTGTGAAAATTTTCCCAACATACAGACAGCTACAAGTATACAGTCGAAGGTATTCAGTCAGTTTCTTCGATAAGACATAAGTATGGCATTTTTTGACCTGAAGCTAGGGTATTTTATCAAAGAAAGTGCGGCAAGGAAAGCCATTGACTATCATTTTCCATAGCTTTATGGCAGATCACTTGAGTGGGAAAGTGCCAGGATATGAAGTAAACTGATGGACGTCAGTTGGCTGATTTACAGAAGGAATGATAGATGGATGACGGAAACAGCATCTATGCGCATATAAGAATGCTATGCGATAGCACCTCATGGCGAATTTTCAAATCCTAGGTGGACAATCATGATCAGGTCATGGAGTGCTGATTAAAAAATCGACTTCATCCTTTAAAGTGCATACAGTCTGAAAATACTTCATACATCGATCTATAAATTAAGGCTGACGTGAAAGATTCCAGCCAATCAGGAATCTGGGTATCAGAGCGGAGAGGAGACCACGCCTTCATTGCTGAACGCACTACCGCATATATAAATGACCGCTGTCCGTTTAACGTGCATTAGTGTCTCGCGTCTCGCTGATGTTAACATTTAGATTTTTTCTTTTTCTTTTTGTTTTTTTTCTCTTTCTTTTTCTTTTCTTTTTCTTTGCAATTGTTAAGGAATGGCAGAATTCTGCCCAGGTTGAATAAACCGTGCCCAACTTCGCTGTGCGTGACCTCGGAGAATATGATAAAGATATTTAACGTTGCGTTCCGGTCAATCCCACGAGCGAGATAATCTACCGCGTGTAACGACAGTACTTAGCACGTGCCGGAGCCATCTCGCGTGCAGCTTATTCTCTGAATTTGTGTTACAGTAGCAACAATGAGTACAGTCTCATGGAGTCGTTGGGCAAATTCGAAGCAACCGAAGACCACGTTCGAATGTGCTGTTCGCGTTTCGCCCATATCGGACCGACAGGGACTCAACATGGACCTGTTTTGCTTTGCCCCACAATACAAGTGGAATTTCTGTCAAATAAGGATATCAAAAAAAAAACACACCTTAAAACTGTACAGCAGACTTATGCAGTTTCTATTAATATCGAGAAAGCCCGGGATTGGCATGTTTCTGCAGCTGGTGTGTGTCATATGGGCCACAACCCTGGCAAGATCTGTATGGTATCGAACACGCACGCAAACCGATGTATCAAAGGTGACTT
>JAQGAU010003494.1:0-13109 GCA_034698045.1 Paramacrobiotus richtersi
ATGGCTCGGATACTTTCACAGTATGTGTTGTATGTATTGTGCACACTATCGTATGATCTGGCTCTCGAGTCTTGGTGATGTGGATTCACTAGTTGTTTCCGATGTTTTTGGAAACGTTTTATTCCATTCAGCCCAAGTTCAATATTGAAGCATTAGTGCATGTCTTCTTAGTCTGTCAGTATGAGTGCACATATTTTATATTCACATTCATCTTTGTGTCTTAACATAACATTTGAAGTTTTTGCAGAACATTTAACGCCGACAGCGACAGGCGTTCTTTTGAGGAAAAGGAAGTGTTGAAGACAATGAAGCAAAGTTTGAAGTCCCCCACTGGTAAACCGCCGTTAACCACAGGTAAGCCATCTTCTCGCTTTGCCTGTTATTGTTATCGCTTACTGTGATCCAGCCGTTATATGGAATATTTTTCTTTTATTCCTTTCGTATTTAGAACAAGTAGCCGAACATTTTGAGCTTTTTAAAGAGATTTTCGTTCCCACCGGTTGGATCTTGCCATTTAAATGCAGTGGAGAGGCATACATTCGCAGGAAAGATGTATCATATGGTCTTGTTCAAATGGAAGAAGTGGTGCGGGGGGAAAAGGCGAAGCTGGCCTGAAAGTAACAGCGCTAAGTGGGCTATTCTAGATACTGTGTAGCATCTGTTTTTTCTTTTTCGGAATGGTTTAAAACCTTGCAAATTGTTATTCTGCTGGATTACTGAATTCCAGTTTATTGTTATTGTTAAATTTTAATTTGCTGATTAATGAGAATGTCTTTAACAATTTGGTGCTTGCAAAAATTGCAGAATTTTACAGAATTGACTCACGTTATATTGCTGATTACGCATACGAGTAATCGAACCGTCATAGACGAAGTCAGTCGATTCCGGTGTAAGGAAAACGATCAATATCATTATTATATAACTGACAGTTGGTTAACGTTTGATCGCAATAATTATGGATGTTGATTAATTTAAATGCTTTTAAAATGCATTGTCTTTATCGTAAAAGAAGAATTAATGACATTGTCACGGATTTTTGCATAATGTTCGTTATTTGTAATCGATATGATGGAGAAATTCTGCGCTGCAGGCCGTATTGTGTCATCTCGTGAGCTCAGACCCTAACTGTTAAAAACCGCAGGCGAAAAGGCTATAATGTCGGACTTTCAAATTTTTTTATTGTCGCGGGTTGTGCTGTCCACCCGTTCGTTAGCGCGTGCCCTGCCCGGTACGACAGCAATTACTTCAAGTTCAACCGGTTTAAAAAACATATAAAATCTAAAGTCTGTGTACTCATTCACCAGAATCTGAGTTTGTTTGTTCTTCGTTCTCAAGTATCTCTTTTTCCGTCTAATTTTACGGTGATCCTTGACAAAACATCCATGATGAAGGTACTTGTGGTTTTGTTTTTCGCCACAGTTGTGGGACTGTCTTCCGCCAAACTGGTAAGCAAATGTCGTCATCAGTCAATCAACGGTTTCCTAATGGGTTCAGATATCGATTCTGACAGTCATATTGCAGCGGTTAACCCAGTTACATAATAATAATCATTTAGTCAAATTTATCGAAGATTTGAATTTGACCTTTTGCACTGTGCAATGTACGTATACTGTAATACACGCTCCTACAGTTCAATAATTACTGTTTTGCTTTTCGCAAAAGTGTTATGGAAAATCGTAAATTAATGCACAAATTTTATTAGTTTGAAACTTTAAACGGTTATTTCTATGTGTAATATGTCCATGACCCCACAGTCCAAGCGTGCCGCCCAGAATCCTGGAGCGTGGACGGCGTTGGACCAGTTGCGTGGGAAGTCCAGAATGAGCAACGATGAGATTTTTTTCCTCACCCAACATGCGAAAGCCGGTCAGGATTATCCCAATCTGTCCGAAATTCCAGCTGGAAATTTCGACTGCTCGCAACATGGTCCGGGCTTTTATGCCGACGTTGACACCAAGTGCCAGGTCGTCCGCCGATGCGATGTGAACGGCAACCAGACGTCTTATCTTTGCCCCAACATGACGGTACGTAATCGGGAAAAGTGCAGATAAATAATCGCAATTTGACACCCATTTAAATAAAGTACTAATAGCTATAGTTATTATTGAATAAGTGACCTGGTCAAGTTTAGCTATCTATCTATATACTGAAATCAAAGAAATTCAAATGTGTAATTAATTACTGGATTGTTAAAAAATGCAAAAACGTTAAAGTACGAATAAAACTAAACGCATACGAGGAAAACATTTAATTTATTCGGCTAAATGAGTTTTTTTCCTGGCGTTCGTCTCGATTCCCACATTACTTCCCTTCATTTGTTGTTTTTTCTTTCGTTATTTAAAAACAGTTTTCGGTTCTGTTTCTCGTACCGAGAACTAGTTTGTTTATACAGTGGTGCTTTGCCAACTCCGGGCAACCGGTTTTAACCCCTCCCATCGTCCCCCGTGAAGTCTGACACTTACTTTTCTAAAGCATCTCAGACGGCCATTCATTTTGCTATCCTTTGCAGTAAAAAGTTTGGTTTCGTCATGTGGCCGAAATTTTTTATGAATTTTAAACTGAAGCACGCTAGCTTTGAAAACTCTTCTGACACGTGCTTTTCCTTTTCTTAGAACTGGTAAAATAATTTCTATAAAATTGCAGAATGTATAGCTTTCTTCCATCTTACGTTTATTCGAAAGGGCCTTATTTCGTCTTCTTGCGGGTAGCAAGAAAAACTCACTTCGATCTGCTACTCGTCTCCTGTGGGCGGGGGCGCGAGCAACAGCGCCAAGCTTGACCAGTGGCTGGTTTGACCGTTGTCATGCGACCCGATGAGGTTGCACAGAGATGTTTTTGCAGTACAACTGTAGAGGACGAACCCAAATGTCCGTTACAATTCAAATCCATGACGTTCACTAAGTATTGTGAAACATGTTGGACCTTAAAGCTTTCGGTCATGTTTTCGTCGTCACAGCTTGCGACAATTTTCATACCAAAATTGGACAACGTTCGACCCGAAACTGGCGCCTCGCATACCCGTACCAATACCGATTTTGGAAAGCCTTGGTAATACTCCATCTGTAAATTATCAGGATGTTTTCAAAAACTTGCTCTTGCGTATGCCCGGGCGCTTGCTCTTCACATGCGTTTTAACATAGGAGTCTATGGGAGATGAAACTCGGTGGTTCGCCCCCTCGAGCGTGCGTTGTAAAATATAAGTGTTTTGAGTTTTTCTGATGGAATAGCTTGTTTTCTATCCATTAAAGCATGCGAAGTCCGTGGATACGTATTTCGGTCGTTTCTACAGTAATGTTTGTACGACGCATATAAGCGACCCCACCTCTACGTGTTCGAACCGGATTCTGCATGGCCTTGTAACAGGGAACTGCTCCCTCTGCATCACGTTAGATAGAGGACAAAAAGTTGTCCTAGAAATGGGCTGAAAACAAGCCACGAAGCTGCGCAACAGAGGATGGGACAGGCTAAACACTTTTGCCCGGAGTTGGCAAAGCACCACTGTAAATCGAGTAGGAACGACAGTACGGTAGTTAAACAGTATGTCCTATTCAAACAGACGTTTGTTTCGCGCTTTCTGAAATTTGCATATTGTATTGACCTTTAGGTGTTCAACCAAATCACCCTGGTGTGCCACTGGTTCTTTGATGTGGACTGCAGCAAATCCGCTGACTATTACACCTACAGTAACAGCCGCCTGTACCAAGAAGGTCAACCACTCCTGGACGATGAGCCCAGCTACACCGGTGCTCGCCGAAAGCGTTCCGCACAAAAATCCAAACTCATGCCATTCCGCAGTCTTCGTAACCGACTATTCCATAAACGAGTGTAATGCGTGTAATAATGTGGAATGCGGTGCACATTGCTATAAAAACCTTAGCTTTAATTTATTTGATGGACGGCTTTTGCGTTGTAATACTAAAGCAACTTTTTATTTTATCAGTCAAATTGCTTTTGAACTGTGGAAAGTTAATATCAAAGCTGTTGGTAAAAAGAAGTGGTTGGATGTCACCTATCTTAATACATTGTATACGAGTCAATATGATGAGTAAATCACAATAATAAAAGAATTTCGGTAAGCGACACATCGTGGAAAGTGCTGTGGATTAGGTACCGTCAAACTGAAACCGAAAAGAACAATGCCGACTACGCACTTGTTTGCCAGAGATGTTTGCGCAGTATGAGTTTCACCTGTTTGGTTTTTTATTCTTTTGAGTAAGCGCAACTCTCAGCGAGTGAGATGTGACAAAATCGCATAATAACAAATCCGGTAACAAATTCAAAGACTAAAATTTAATGATCAAATTAATATTGGCAAAAAATGAATAACTGGCTAACGGTAATAACAATAAATTTTATAATTATGCAGTATTAATAAGTATTTCTTTTATGATTTTGTGGCAACATGTCTTCAGAACGACACTGCGCAAAAAGCTGATACCCTAAAGTTGTGAATAAACCACACCACAACGTTAGCGCTCTTCCCACCCGAAGTATGCCCCTTTCTTTGATTAATAAGAGGGGGATAGCGCGAACGCAGTCCCCCAACTAACAAAAATTCTGACCCCCTACCCCGATCTTTTTGACCGAAGAGGCCACCTTCATAATCCCGAAAGTGCAATGGGACCACTCCGATGGGGATGGGCCATACATGAGCGGCACCATTCCGGGTCCAGGTAAGTATGAGTTGTTCGTGTTTAAGGCGGCCGTACCACTACGGCTGAACGTACTAAGCTAGTGACTTTTATCCCATTCTTGAAAACGGATTTCGGGAAGGACCCCATGGCTTTTTGGTAATAATGTCAGTTGATCCTCTAACATCCATTTTTTCTAAATATAATAAAACAAACGTATTCCCGAAAAAGAAGTGAGATAGTTTCTTAATCGGTACCCAAATTTTTTATTTGGAGCAACTCGTGATACTTTTCAATATAGCGAAAAAATTATAATCGTTGTGACTGCCGCTTTATGGCGGCTCGCCCAAGAGAAAGTTGAAATCGAACCGTTTCTAATGACCCAACACTGCTCGATTTTTTGTGGACTATCACGAAGTGTTAGATGTAGATTTTGTTTTTCCACATGGCTAACGATAGTTTTCGAAATGATTCATAATATCAGTTCACGAACTGTATTGCTTTACGAGTTGCAAGACATGTAGTTTAACAATCCCAGTCAGCAGCCACAAGCCAACCACACTACACCGCACTCGACTCAGGTATCAGAAGTCTGAAAACCGTTTAAAATGCACAGAAGTATCATCCCATACAGAAAACTGTATCGTCAATATCTACGGTGAATCTTTATCCACATCGTTAATAAACTTAATAACACTCCTCAAGAAAATCTCCGGCTGGTCGATATGTATCCAGTGTCCAGCATTGTCCACGTGGTCGAACACCACTTGGGGAAACAGCTCCTTCGTAGTGGCCTTTCCCGTCATATCAATGTAACCGGAGGCATTGCTGACGAGAATGTGCAGCGGTCCTTTGTAATCCAAAGAGTAACTAGCGAATTCATCCGGAGCTTGGGTTAGATGTCGCACGTCTCTTAGGAAAACTTCAATGTTCACTCTCCATTGTGTTTTTCCATCCTTCTCGATTATGTTCGGGAGAACACGATGACTAATTAAAAACGGCTGCAATAACAGAAATTTCGTTAGACAGGGATAAATCACAGTAGTACACCTTAGTTCACAGATACGACGAGATATCTGTGAATTGCATTTTTGAGCGAATGTCTTTAAATCAGGAAATTCCAAACCCACCTCGACTTCGAAATGTTTAAGAATCTGTTCGGCCATATCGCGGTTTTCCTGGAGCGATTTGGCGTAATCAAATTTTATCCGCAGACCACGCAGGAAAGCGCTGAGTTGCTGCTTTCTCGGTACATCGATAACGGCGGCGTCAATTAAAAACATGCCTTTGATCACTTCCGGCTGCAAAAAAATCCAGATCTCAGTTTTAGGTGCCTTTGGTTCATTTCAGTGTAAGAACCGGCCACATTTGACCGAACGTCCGTTTGCTCAGAAATTTAAACATAGCAAGGGAATGAAATGTTCCACGCATTAAACATTCACAAATAGTGCAGAATACATGCCGGATACGTAAACTCAATAAATTAAAGTGCAGTGCAATAAAAAATCGTAACAGCGACCGCAGTAAAAGTCAGAAAAACCATAAACAGCTTTCCGGTAACAATCTGATAAAAAAAATTTAATTACCGTCTGAAAACAGTAGCTCACCTTGCGAAACGTCAGCGCCAACAATCCACCAGCACCCATACTGTGTCCGACAAATATCGCTTCCTTGGTGCGATGTTCCTGCAGAAAATGGACCAGATCATCAGCAATGGCGATATAGTCCATCCGGTCAGCATGCTCGCTTTCCCCGTGATTACGCGCATCGACCGCGATAATTTCATGCCCGGTGTGGTTGGCCATTTCCTGCGCCACGGGATCGAATTCCTCTTTGTAACCCAGGAGTCCGTGCATCAGATACACGGGACATTTGGTCTTGGCTGCCAGCTGCGCGAGTTCGCCCTCTGGTTTCCATGTTTTGTGGGCAAGTTTGGCACTGAAAGATTATATCAGAATCTTTGTGATGTTTCGAGAAACTCCAGTAGAGTATAAAATATCGGCACACCTACGGAGTGTACGGTGGGCGATCCGCTGTTATATGTGTGGATTCTGGGATTTTCGAGGACAATGCGCTACAATGTAAAACATATGTGTTAGAATGCGAATTATGTAACGAAGAATCTGCATTCGAACCAAGGTGTAAAAAACACTCCACGATATATTTAAATTTTCTTACCGAGTGGACGACTGAAGCATGTATCGGTACACACTGCTGCTGGGCATGGAGCAATTGGCGCATTCTCCAGGGAAGGCTTGCTGGAAGAACTTAGGAAAATTTTCGACATATCTGCGGGATCTCGAGAACGGCCGGAGAACGCTTCTAAACATGGCATTGACGCAACACTGTGAACGAAGAACTCAACTGAATGTAATATCAGACACGTTGAACCAAAACATCAACAAGAACAACCTCGAACTCAAATAGGGAGCAGTAAGCACAAGATAATTCAAACAAAATTCAAAAACAACTAATTTGTTATTTATAATTATGCGATAAATCAAGTGAGCGATCGGCGACAGGCCGCTCTGCAAATAAATCTTTGAAAAGCTTGCAATTGGCATCTCTGTGTGGCTGCTTTGAAGACAGCCGATGTTGCTGTTTGTTACGCTGATGCGTATTGCGTGTCATCTTTCGCTTTTCAGTCGAAGTCCCAAAGACAGGAAAGTTTCACAGCCTTTGTCCCGCAGTTAATTGTTCCTTAACTTTTCCCCGTAATACCAGAATAATCTAAACCAATGCAGCGCTGGGTCGTTTACTGGACTTGTTATGCATGCCTGATCCCTTCAACATTTTGCTACAAAGTAAGTACGGAAATACGGCTGATACGAGCGATCTGGACGATGGATCGTTGATTCGTAGCTGAACTCGATCTTGTTTTGGTACTTCTGCACGCTTAAAAGTTTGCCCGTTTTTTTACTGATTATTATTTTTACATAGTCCAGCTTATCCTGGGATACAGACCTCTACGATGCATCTACCTTGCCTGAAGAAATAGTGGAGAAAAAGCTAATAAGCACGACACCGGATATCTTGGACATTCTCGATTACCACAACACCACTTTTGGAGATCCGGAATCAGGGAAGCGTATAAAACATTTCGTTCTGGGATATGTTACACCGGTATGCGCATGTTCTCAAAGATCAGCAAGAGCCTATACCTGGTGAACTGCAGCTTTTTAACATCGGATGCGTGTATTGCAGTGGAATAACAAAGGCTACGATCGCGCCGTGAAGTATGCTAAAAAGTTAACGCACGTTTCGCCAGTATGGCTGCAGGCGCTGCCGTCTGCAGACGGGAAGCAGTTTGAGATCCGCGGAACCCATGATGTGGATCAAGGTGCATTGAATGTAGCTATATGAACTGGCAGGTGTTGTAAACACTGTCGTTTCATGTAGGATGGATTGGGCGACTCAAGGAGAAGAATGGAAACTTGAAAATAGGTGAGACAAACCGTCGAATGTCTTGGCCGTTTTATTGATGGTTCTGCATTGAGATTTCAGTAACTGTGTAAAAGCTAGTTACGTGTCTGAACAGAATGATATAATTATTTCAATGATTCATAGATGTAAGGCTGCGTTCTGGAGATAATTTAATTCTTTTTATTTTGTCACATATCGAATTTTCACTCTTGCCTTATCTTATGCTGACAGTTCCCAGAGTGCTCCTGGAAGGTTTTGATGGTCGAAGCTTCCAAGCCTTAATGTACAATGAAGACCAAGCGGAAGCGTTAGCGTCGGTAATCATTGCAGCGTTACAGGTAAATACCGACAATGAATTTATTATTGACTGAATCCACACGCCTGACGCTGTTTATTGCGTGTTGGAATCATAATACATAACAGCTTTGAGTAATTTTATAGCAATATAATTTGGATGGCGCCGTGTTGGAAATTTGGAAGCCGGTCACCGAGGATGTGGATCGCCGGTACGTGCACAATGAAGGTAGTGAACCTTAATAAATCTGCATGTCGGTTTATAACGATAGTGCAAAATGCTAATTTGGGATTTCAGTGCAATGCGAACGATGATTAAGACCATTGCTGATGAACTAAAAAGTGCCGGCTTCCAGTCGATCCTTGTCATACCACCGTCTGGAGGCCAGAAGTAAGAGCGTGAGTTGCTAGTGAAACGCGTAACTTACGATACCGTTTGCTTCTGTGTTTTAGAGTACCCGGTAGACTGAGAAACGAAGATTTCACGTTTCTCGCGGATTCTATTGCTGCTTTCAGCGTCATGACATACGATCATCCATTGACTTACTCCAAGTAAGTTTTATTGGCAGCGGTATTTCCTGATGTCGCTAATTGACATAAGAGTGAGAAATATCTGAATCCTTTTTTAGCTTTACTCTGGGAGTGCGGTTAATTATATGACTGCTTAATTTTATAGTATTGATTAAGATTTTGTATATATTTATGTGGATTGCATGGTTTATGTACATCAGTACTGTACCTCGCAAAGGCTGTTACTGCGCGATACGTCTAGCGAAACAATCATACTGGGACCAGCCCGTACTTGAGGTGGTTTATCACGGTCATGAATAGCAATAAAACAAGGAAGGATTAGGAAATACTTTCCACAGCTTGATGACCTTACTAATTACGATCAAAAATCGATTCTTCCTTAATAATTAAAGAGTATTAATCTGTCAGACGCTTCAGGTTTGTCATACTCAGTTTTTTGGCGTCATATTAATAAGTACAGCTGATTGTGGATGACCAGAAATGAGTGTCTATGATCAGTATGATGGCATTGCTGAAGGCATTGTTTGCGTGGTGAAAATTATTTGTACGTACTGTACAATTACATGAAAGATTGTGGTTTTTGCAGTGCTGGTCCAATCGCTCCGTTGCAGTGGATGATCGACAGCATGGAGAGTATTGTATCGGATAAAGACAAGAGCAAACGGAAGAAATTACTCCTTGGACTGAATCACTACGGATATGATTTCACTAAGAAATCGGGGGCGAACGCCATAGTTGGGACGACGTATGTCTGTCTGTTACGCACTTTTAAATTCAGTTGCACGCTTTTATGTTTGCCATTTGTTTGCATCCTTTCGTTTGTTACGGCAGATTTTTGGAACAACTTCAGAAATACCATCCAAAACTAGAATGGGATAACGTCGGAAGAGAGCACACGTACAAATACCGGTAAGATTTTGTATAAATTTGGATTGTTATCAGTAGCACGATTTATATATAGCGCCGATTTTAGGGAAGGAAATAATGAACATATTGTTCATTTTCCCACTTTGAGATCTCTGGAAGAACGAATTAATTTGGCTAATCGACTTGGTACCGGTGTAGCCATTTGGGATTTGGGTCAAGGACTAGATTATTTCTTCGATTTGCTGTGATTTTCAGCTTTTGTTTGTTTTATTGTTTATAGTTGGCATACATGCTTGATGTTTTTTGTGTTAATAATCAATGGTATGAATTGCTGCTGTAATGCAGTGTACCAAAAAATTTTCAAAAATTTCTTAGTGGGAAGGAAGTTATAGTTTGATAAGAAACAGATAAGGAGAAGATTTTCGGGTATATCATAAATTCTGGCGGTGAATTGCATACTCGAAGATCATGACACTAGTTTAACGATAAAGCAGCATTATACCGCAGACAAATGTTACTGATAAGACGAATGGATGCATCAAGGGTTACTGCTGTGCCGGAAACCGTCGAGTATGAGTCTGATTTCTAGCGTACTAGTGGCGCAATTTATAAACAGCTGCCGTCACAATTCAGCAGAATTTGTATTTTTGTGGGGACAAGAAAATTAAGTGGTTTACCTTACGGCTTAAGACAGTTTTTTATTTGGAAAATAAAGTCTCACAGAAACTGAAATGTGGGACAGTGCCCTTGGCACGGTTTATGGTCCATTGTGCGCACACCATTGCACAATGCACTTCCGCAATGGCTGGCTCCTCCTACGCGACTGAATGGGTATCGCCCGTCTCGTAAACCACTGTGACTGGTGATCTGTGAGACCAAATGACTTCACTCACTCAACACATTTCGGATTGTTACACGGACAGGTGTTACACGGCAGGATAGCCAGATAAAAACCATAAAATTTCAGATTTCTTCCGGACATAATTGGCCCCTTTGATCTCCACTGTTTTGAAACTGAATAAGTAAAAGTTTTCGTATCTTTTTCGCTTTATCAAATAATTTACATACAACTGTCTGCTTGCTGCTGCTGTACGGATTATACGACCGTCTCTGGAAGCTCTGGGATTTGTGACAAATCATTCGTCACTTTTTACTTGTAGTCTGACATATTTTGTGACTTCTGCTGTGTGGACTGCGTTGACTGTCTGCTTTAATTGGGATAAAAAGGCAAGTCTCTGGAGTTACCGCTACGTTGAAGGTTTGCATTGCGTATAGGTGGTAGATCTAAACTTAACAAAAGCATAAATGATAACTGGGGGATGTTCATTGCTCTGTGATCAGAAGTAGTGTGATTATGATAGTTGATATTGTTCGAGTGTTCGTGGTCTGTTAGGACTTAGTCACTTAGGAGTCAATTAAATCTTCCTAAATCTGATTTCTTTTAGACAAGTTTTGGTAGGGTAGCTGCAAAAATATTCCAGTGTAAATGGTAGCAAAAGGAACTTTTTATGATTTTAATTTATCTAATCCTTTCGGTGTGTTCGAGCTGATATAGCTGTACGTTCGAATTCCGAAGTGGTAAACGGTGCAGGGATTTTAGGTCATGGGCAGTGTTCTTTCGAGAAAGCCAAAAAGTCGCATACGTTTCGCTGTATATGAGCCTGTAACCAGGAATTACTAGCACGTGTTGTTTTATTAAATATTGTTTTCGGTTTCACCAAGATAATTTTAGGGAAATGGAATTAACAATAATTTTTAAGAATTTAATATCGCAGATATTTTTGTTGTAAAAAAGGTGATTTTCAGCATAGTTGCAGGATAAATGAGGATATCCATAACCCATATGCCTGTTTTATGATTTTGGTAAATACAGCATGTTTTATTCACTTTTTTAATGGGCGGACAATTTCTTGAGATTTCTTTTGAATACTTCGATTATTAGCCCCGGGATAAAAGCACGTCACGAGTACTTTCCAAATCAAGAAGCTCTGTATGATAGCAACCCTAGCTTGCTTACCTACGTGATAGCTGGCGCTGCAAAATCTGTACACATTGCAGTTTGATAAGAAAACTGGAAAGTAAAAGCTCACAGTAGTGAGTTGTCTAACAATAGTTACAATGCTTACCGTATGTGCTTCGTAGCAGCAGTACTTTATCTAGGACCTGAAGTAAGTCAGACATGCTTTATGCGTTTTGAGGGTTACAATCTTAAGTTTGCAGATTTCAAAAGAGAAACTTTCTTTGTAGAGGAAAACCAATGACTTGTCTGTAACTAGTATCGTCAGCTTTAGACGTCAAATCTCTAATCGCACAGGTTTCCGTGATCCAGTACCTCTACATGCTATCTCATCTGGGGCTGGGACAGTTCTTACGCTTTATGTAATTTATTGGCTTCATTTTCAGCTTTCCGCCGGGTTACACCTAGACGTCAAGCAAGGCGTGAGCTACTCTATTGGATTATATCGGTAGTGCATTAGTGGATCGGATGTCAGGTCGTTCCTCGCCACGGACGGGCTCAGTGTCGGATTTGTCCCGATCACGTGGATCTTCTGCTCATGCATCGACGGGCTCGATTAATGGTCCGACAATGAAAATCTACGGACTGCAGTATCCTGGCCGAGGGGTGAGGCAGTGTAAATTAAAAAAGACTTTTACCTGCACGGAAACTGGTTGCAGAGTTATTTTGATTTCTGCAAATTTCTTACTCGGCTTGATATGTGCTCTTTGGTTCATTTACAGTCCTGCTTAATTAATCTCCAACGATTTGATCAGTTTCGGTCACTATTATTGTTAAAACAGCATGGTTATATATTAAGCAAGTCGTTAATTTTTGTTTCATAGCCGATTTTGAAACTCCTTCAAAGGTGTTTTAAACAGGTCATAAACGATGTAAAGGAATGCTCGTTCTTTTATATCGGTTATGCCTTTATTTCTTTTCGTGATTTTCGATTCTGAACCATCAGTGTTATTAATATGAATTATTTATATATATGGAGACAATTTATCAGAAAACCCACAGAGAAACCATCTACCTGAACAACTGGGTCATATTTCTGCATAAAATCGAAGTTCCGGAAGACAAAAACTGTATGATTGTAAAGAATAAATTGTCAGTTCTGACTTAGTAATCCATCATTGCTGCTTAAAAATCGTTCGTGGAAATAAGTAAACAGGTGATGCATGTGTCTGACAGCGGTTCGTAAGTAAGGAAATTAGTTGGGAAAAAATCCGGTGAATTGTGTTACTGCACGAATGCGTGGGGCTTTATCAGTCCAGCACTATCTTAAATGATGGTTATTTTGATTTTACAGAACGTGCCCTATGAACGCCGGACACGTATCCTTCGGATAAAAGTTCTCGCCG
>JAQGAU010003495.1:0-13108 GCA_034698045.1 Paramacrobiotus richtersi
GATGTATTGCCGTACTCGAGTATATCTTCGCTTATCTACTGTCTTCGAATATTCAAAAAACGTGAAGATCGGATGTTCTGCTTGTAACAAAGTGTCAATGGCACGTAACTGCTATGACATTTTTGTCAACCCAAACCGACGACACGACTGTTGTTCCATGCTATTGAATACGACATATGAAGACATTGTTCAACAAAATGCCTGAGAGATACATGGGACGAACAACTACTTGTTGCTGCATTTTGTATTACAAATGTTTGACCGTTTGGGGAACACTCAAGAGAACACAGCTTTTTATACGGAGCTTGCTTGCAGGATTTAATCGCAAATTGTTGGTGATTATAAGTTAAGCAATTGATGAATGGAAGGCCCGTGCTTTGCGAGCGCAGTCGAGGAACTTCTTGGTTCAGTTTATGATGACATCAACAACCCAGCCGGATTCTTTGATAAGGAATGGCCAATCCGTGAATTTATCAGAACATTACACACAATGTAGCTTATATTAGTTGATGAAAAATGATTCTGGTATGGATAGTCACGGAGGTATACTGAAGTGAACTTGTGCAACTTGCAAGGAATGTTGAAGTGACCGCGAGCCGGAAAAGGTCACGTCAGGAAATGGGGACAAAATTTGACATGGATCCGAGAAGCCGCGCTGTTATCACCTGTGGGGCGCTAACCTTGGCTGGGTTACAAAAGCCGTATATAAGATATACCGCGGATACGCAGCAAAAGAAATACACTTTAGTGTCACAAAAGGACTGGCAACTGACTGACACTTTACACGGGAACAATCGCAACAACATATAGAATCATCGAGCGGCCTTGGACCTTCTAGATGGTTCAGATTCGAAAAGATCGATAAGCGGCACACCGAGTGTTCGGGATGCCGCTTAGAGTAGAGTAAGAGGATATGCACATGCAACCGACACACGCACGCCCACAATCAATCGATATATAATCCTCATACCACATATACCGCATGTAGTCAAAGCCCACATGCAACAGTTACAGTTAACAAACAGCTGTCGAATTTAATTGAATATCTAAGAATGAGACGATTCATATCATCAACCAAAGTTGCGTCCACTGTGGCATGTGGCGTAGCGCCCCTTTCTTTACAGTACTAGTCGTGATGTGGCCGTCCGAATCGGTCCGATCTATCGACGAAAGCGAAGTCGATGTGAACGGCTAGGCATTGCCGTGTTGGACTGGATTGACTTCTTTATGGGAAATGAAATCCAGGAAGTGAACAGAGTTACATCTTTACAGTCTTTACAGGCTTTACAGCAGGGTAGCGTTTGCAAAATTGCATGAAAGCGCAGACTTCGTGCACTGCTGGTTACAAAATCGTGACTCAGTTAAAACCGAGCATGAAAACGTACTGTGCGCAACAAGCGTACAATTTGGCTGCTGAGGAGCAATAATCCGACACCGAGCAATCAGTATCCTGCGGATTTGACAGATCTGCCCGATTGGAATTCTTTGAGGCAAGTGCCTGTCGAGCCCGACAAACCAACGGCCGAGGTCCTCGCCCCAGTGATACAGGCGCTTAGTTGATCGTATCTGTTGTGCAGGGAACCAGGAGAAGGTAACATTTGTAAGGTGAGATATAGTTAAGATGTCAGTAACATTGTGACATAGAATGGTTACATCAGTAGAACGAACAAACGTACACTTCACTTGCCGCTTCTGGTCTCCATTGTCCGTTTTGCAATAGGAAAACCATCACCCAAAAGGCTGATCAAAACACACAAACGGATTATTTTCTAACTGTCCCGGATTTCTTAGACGTCGTTCACAGAGTTTTTCACTTATTAAACGAAACACCACAACAAACTTTCCCATATAGTTCACAGCAACAGTAGACTATATTCCCAAAGATATATGTAATATATATACTGCCTTTTTCCGCTAGCGTCCAGTAACTACGACAAAGATAATATTATGTAACGAATACCTAAAATACGGAAACAAGTAATAAACAGAATTAGTACTGAACCAATACATTATACCTATTCGCGTTTCCGAGAATACTGGAGTATAAATCGTCGGCTACAAAACAAAGACGCTTGGTCGAAATTACTACTCGGCAAACAATGACAGAACTGGCGATAAATTCTAAGGCTCTGGGAACGGCCATAAGACGGGCAATAGCAAGTGCGCCAACCCGGCCGGATCCCTTTGAACCGCCTAAATTTGCCCATAACGGCAAAGATGATATAGGCCTTTTTATAAAAAAAAACGAGTGCATAACAGATGCACAAGCATGGACAAATGAAGTGGGAGTAAACCGAATGTCTCTCTGCTCGGACCTGCCCCTGGCCTTTTTCCTGCTTTGCCGTATACTAGATCTAGATATTGTAGCTACACGCCGATGTAGGCCACATAACTGCACTGCTAGGCTCGCCGTTATACATCGCGGGATGACAATCAGAAATAAATACGCTCTATATATAAATGTTTGGTTAGTAAAATGTTCATTTTCGGAATCTGTGTGGAACCAACACAGTTTTTAAATGTACAGTGCTTTACCAAGGAGCCAAGGCGCGTGTTCGTATATCAATAAATATACAGATCCTTTTTGCTGGCTGGCTGTTCAAACGTTTTTCTTGTTGGCCGTCCATTTTTGTGACTGATTCATGAACCGTGCTGGTAGGTCTGTCTGCAGTATGTTACATAATGGTCAGGTGAAATGTTTGCGAGCATTTGAAATGAAAGGTTTGTCCCAAAACGGCGCATTTGAACGGGCGTTGCGCTTAACATCTAACACTTCACGCGAAAATATTCCTCCAAATGCGTGCGGATACTGCTGCAGTTTTCCACGACAATCCGAACAAGTATCCAGCACGCTGATTTCGCCAACTGACACAAGGCATTTCCCTTCGAGTCTGTGATACGTTACGGGCTTGTAAAATTTGTGGATTGTTCTTGGGGATTTTCCAGTGTGGTACTATTGTGCCCATGAATAGTAAAGAGCTCACGGTGAAGGGTGCCTAAGGTATAGCCGCAACGCGGAATGGGCAATAGAGTGTCAGTGACAATGTCACCGCTGGCCGCGACAGCGGGGAATTAAAACACCCGGCTTAATCGGTTTCCTTGCTGACCTGGCAAATACACACTGCCGCAAGTGTCGACGGTCTTTCTACGATCTACTACGACTTTCCTTATACTTCTCTCAAGTAACGCTACTTTGCGACCAGGTGTGGATCACTGAAGCTGCCTAAGGCCCTACCCAGCGAAAGGACATATAGGTTTGCTTATTGAAAATATGAGATTATCACAGGCACTCGAGGCTGGGAAGACGTCGAACGAGTCAGTCCGATCTGGTTACACCTGCCGGTCGCCCTTTCATGGTAGAAAACGACTATGACGCGAGCAATGCAAGCCAGGACACAACTTCTAGATTTTGTTTTGCCGACATTTAGACCGCCAGGTTACACATCTTACACGACCGGGTATCTCAATAAAAGGCAAAAACGTAATCTGAACATGTCCGTACATGCTACAGTCAGCTCATCAGACCGGAGAGTGGTGTCTGTACACGCTAAAGGCATCAAATTCAGGTGTCAGGTGGATAACAATTTGACTCTTTTGAAGCTTGTCATATTTTGCGCTAAATCAAACAGACGACAAATCTTGTCCCTCCTTAGCCTATCTGCGAACGGTGATAGCGCAACTCTAACAAACTAACACCTGGCACACTCTTATCTAACGTTAGTACCCGACATGACCCATATGCAGGACTGAAATCAAGGTTCGTGAGTCTCCGGTAAAACCAAGCAGTTCTGAAAATCCAGTACAAATTAACGCAGAGCAGTCCTGACGACAGGGAACAAAACTCCACCTGATCAGGTTCTAGTCAAATTTGATGATCGAGATTTTGGCACCTTGGGATTTGTCTTTTCTGGTATTTCGGTGCACTTGGAACTTTGTTGGTCGTTCTGGTTCTGCAGAACGGCTCTTTTAAATGAACTGCACTCTTTGTCGTCAAAAAGTAGTTGATAGAAAGGGATGGCAACGCACAATCTGCGCAATCCAGCAACACGTAGCACTTACCTAATATTTGTTGTGGTGAAGGTTGTACTGAGACTGCCTCTAGTGCAGCGGGTATTCAGTGGCGCAACATCCATTCGTTGGCTACATATACGAGAAACTATCGCATCAGGTCAAAATGCTGCACGAAACAACAAAAAATACATGCAGTGTCCATAGGCACGGAATTGCATACAGCAGTTACCGTAAGTTTTCCTGCCAGATGCTCGCAATCCTGAGTATTACTCTCCAGCCTTTCGAAATCGGAAACAGGAGATCGAGTTTGCCGGTTCAGTCTTGGGATTTGGCTTCCAGGCGCTTGCACCCACTAGCATGGAAATCAGGCATGCATGTATGTACATAGAAGGCACATTTCTACATCAACGTTTTCAGGAATCGGTATATCAATATTATATTGAAGCGCTAATGACCCAGCTATAGTAACTACCAAATTACATCTGTGGTGCAACGAGTTGCCTTTTTTGCTCGCAGAAGGCAAGGCTGCTTGCTGAATTGCTCTGCTATAAAGCATTTGCCGGCAAAATCGCCGTTGGAGATATCCTAATTCATGTGTAAAGACTTCAATATGGCCTTCTAGGTTTGGACCCATCTTGATACGAAGGTTGATTTGATCTTGATCTTCGTGCCCGACGGACTTACTTCTTGCAGCGGCTCGCTGAACCATGAGCAATACCAATTACTTCCGCATTTGTATTTCACTGAGTGTGCCACATTTGAGATACGCTTGACCGAACAGCGACTGGCAGGATTAGACTTCGCTGCGATCGGGGTCAGACTGAGTCCCAATGGTCTCCAGCTAAAGACTTGACGAAGTAATTTTTTACTACACGGACGTTGAATCCAGGGCTTAAACCGACACCTCTGTCTTTGGACAAGGGTAAATTAGTTCTCCTTCGGTCTACAGCGAGCTCCTCGGGGTGGCACGATTACATTACATTACGAAGCGACGGATCGCCAGTACGGTACTTTGGATAGTAGGGATGGCGTTGACTTGCATGCGCACGCGCAAAATCACGTACTTGGCAGTTCTTGAAGTCACCGTCAGCGCGTATAATTAGGCGAAGCCTGGTTTAAACCGTTTAACGTGTAGCCGTCGGTTGCGAATGCATGCCTTTAGGTTATCTCTGGTGGCAGTAGTTACAAACATTCATGCTAGTTAAGAGCAGACATAAAAAATGCTGGTGGACATGTTGAGGGACTGGTTTCTCATACGGCACCACCGGATGGTTGCGCACTTACCGAGCGGCTGATTGTGTTGCTGCTTGTCTCAAAAGCGCTCTTCCCTTTGTCTGCATTCGTTTGCGCAAGGCCGTCGTATTTTTACCGTTGGTGGTCGTACCGATGTTTGCACGTGCACCATGTTCCCGATGACAGCAAAATTTGGCATTCTAGTAACGGCAGAAGCATTCGCAAAAACGGAGTTTCGTTATTTGGACAATACACCGTATGGCACTGGTTAGCAGTCGCGTATGCATAAGGAAGGCTGCTGTATGGTACTGTAGCATGTTGTTCTGGGAATTGAACGCGTATCCGCCAGTGTATCCATTCAGTGGATCGGTTGCCGAACCTTTGAAGGACCATGTTGTTTCGATGGTCGATAGATGTTAGGTGTGACTGCATGGAACTTTGATTCCTCAAGAATTCGCCCCGAAGCATGTGTGTTCGAGTAGGCATTTCGTCGAGGACCAGCCTGTGCGTTTCTTTCCCTCCGATACTGTGGACAGAACACGGATAACTACCATATTCGACAAGAAGAAGTTTCCTAAGGTTTGGGATATTTTCCCTTGGAAAGAGGGCCGCTAACTGAGGATATACAGATGCAGAAAATTCAGCCCATTGCATTTAGGCCAGTAATTAAATGCATCCTCGTCTTCCACGAATGTAGTGGCCGACCCTACCGGAAGCAAAACCGCTGTCGTCGTTTTAATGGCGATTGTGGTCGTTGCTAAAAAAAATACAAAAGAAAATGTGGGAAACCCTAGATTAAAAAAAACTATTACTGTTAAACGACAGAACACCAAGCTTGCAGTGCAAAAAGGCTGAAAAGGGAAAAAAGGGAAAGGGAACACATTTTCCACATCTTCATTCGGATAGCCTTGTCCTTCTCAGTTCGTTCCACCAGATCGGATCGAGTATATTTTTTCTTCTTTTCTGGGATGAAAACTGCATTTATACGAATGAGTTGCGATTGGAAAATCGGGCCTCCCTCTCCCCTGCCTTTTGTACTTCATTGGCGCGACTAGCGTGGCCATTTTGATCAAGCTAGTCCTAAGACATCGTGACGATGATCGTATTGTAATGAACGGCATCAAGTTCTGTTGCAGGTGAATAAGAAGTTGACTCATATGAAGAATGTTTCTGTATTTGTTGACGCTAAAATAAAAAGCGCGTAAAATGTGGCGTACTGATAACGAACAGCTTACGTAGGATGAATGCTCCTGAAATCAATGCATCTGCAGCCCATGCGCGTTTATTAGTCAGGTTTGAGTTTATTCACGAAGGTATAGGTACACGTTGAAGCATGCTATTTGTTCCCGAGAGCTAATCCTGCTCAGCGTTACGCGCAGCCACAATTCTGGCATCCCACCAACGCTTGGGTGCCACTAGTATCAAACGGTACAAATGGTGGGATATTCTGGACATTGGTAACCAAGTTTTCCACGTTGTCGCGCTGGGTCACTACTGCGTCCACTGCCACCTGGTCCATGTACATGGAGTCTTCGTACTGACCACTAGGGGGGACTGGTGTGAGGTACACGCAGTTCACGGTAGTAAGTGTGTGGCACAAACATCCGGGTGTGTCACCGCAGCGAACGGAGCATCCGCCGACCACCCACCTGTTACGCAAAATTATACAGCAACCTCACAAAACTAACAAAGCACGGTTTGATTGAGTTAATTCACATCCAAACAATAAAACTGTGATCGAAATTGTGAGCAATTACAATATTCGCAATGCGAACAAATTAACACATCACAACGAATACCACCATACAGTCTGGACAGTTGTTGTTGTTCAAGTAAAAGCTTGAAACTGGCTGAGTCCTTTGATGGTGCAGGAAGGTAGCGGACCGGCACGTGTAAGAGGCCTATAGAAGACATGCTTCGTAATATAAAACAGGAGCCCAAGGTAAAGCGCAATATATTTAGTTGGTCGACAGATTTAAATTCAGAACTGTGCAGAGTAGCAGCATCTATCTGTTAAGCAATTATACTTTGCCTGCGGTTACGTTGCTGAATTTCGATCCATCTGGTCTACATTTCCGGTTCTTCATTCCATTGTCTGGTTTTGGGACGGCACTGAAACAAAGGAAGACAACGTTTCCATCTAGTAAATCGAGGCTTTTTTCTGGTAGCGCAGAATATTTCGAAAACTGATCATGGAGAAGTTGCCAGCGGCCGAACGTCCGACCGTCTCTCCTCCACCCTTTGGAAAAACATTACTATTCAGTTATTACCGGGAGATTTGCTTCTTCTTGCAAGTTACTGCTTCGGATACTCACGGGCTGACTGTGGCCCGACAACCTGGTGCCGGCAACAAAGGCAATTAAAGGATACGAGTTCTAAGTTTAATTAAATTATTAAAACATAATGCATGCACCGCGACAGTGAAGCGGAACGACGCAGTAAAGGCTGTGTATGTTCATTTCTATATATATTCAGCAGGCCGTGACTACGGACAAAAGAAGTACCGGAGGTTTCTGACCGGCATTAGACTCTAATCACTACCGCGCTACTGTTTCTTGTTTGCAAACATTAGGTACAGCTGGTGGATGTCCTATTTACTTGTTTTCCGTAGGCCCAATGTTCCGCAGGCTACTGGCTGAAATTTTATGTGTCACCGTTAACCAGTTTGTTCGTCGGTTGACCATAGTCACGAGAGTGTCTGTTGGATTCCTCTGCCTTCTTGTTCGGATAGAGTTCTGTGTTTCTCAAGCAATATTGGTGTAGACCGAGATGTAGTTTGTTCTTACAGTCATGCTATGAGTTGTGGCTTTGCATGCAAACCCGTTGAACGTCGTTGTCTGCTTCATTTAGTCATAAATTGTGTATTTAACGTCCCCTGCTTCAGGTTTCTCTGCCACCTGCGAACACTCTACGTAGTGGTTTAGGTCCAATACTCCAAGGTATTTCTTCGCGGTACAGTCACAGAGATCTACGTACACTGCACCGCCATTGGTAACAGAAATGACATCATAATCCCATAAACGTTTTCCAAAATTGTAATTTGTTTGGCTTCCGTATCTGCCACTTGGATTGTTCCCTGGGAAGATTATAGCTCTGGGGATCATATTCCTTAAGGTTGGCTTGATATGGTCCATGGTAAAACGTGCATGTTTTATGCTTTTTGTCTGGTCCAAGGCGGGTAAAAACAGCGGCTCCGGGCTAACCGGCAAAACCCATAATGCAATCGTTTCATTGTAATCCCGGTTGGTTTGCACAAGCACATGTCCATGATGAATCATGAGATCACCGGATCAAATCTGAGCAAGGAGTTCGAGTTTTTCAAACCAGAACAGAAAGATTTCTGGTTCAACGAACAGAGTGAAGACGAACAAGTCGTATTCTGAATGGAACTTGTGAAAAACGCGAAAAATTCACGACTGAAAGGCAGTGGAAAACTGTCGAAAAACTGTTGTTGAAAGGTTCGATTGTAAAAGCTGGCGGTTTTCCAAGGTCCTTGTCAAGTACTCCCGCATTAATGTAAGTGCTGTCGAAATGCTAGTGCAAGTGCTGCTTCTCTCAGCCAAATTCTGATGAACCAATCTACTCTACAACTGAACTGGATTTTGTGGGCTGTCGATCTCGGTGTTCGGTGTTTCGATTCTTATGTGGGAGCTAGCGCAAGAAGCTGGTAAATAATCACTGATCACAATGCATAACGTCAGAAAGTAAAAGAGTACAGCTGGACGAATAGCCAGATGGGTTTTGAAGGTACGCTCTTACGACAGTGGGCTGAAAAACTGCTAACAACGTTATCGAGACGTTCATGACCTGTCATATAATCCTTCGACCAGTCGCCACAAAGGTAAAGGACATTGTCGCGACTGAATTGTCCGCGCGCTAGACGCAGTCAGTGAATATTCCTACAATAACAAAATTGCAGCGTAGCCAGTTGGACTACCAGTTGTTCTAACAAACTTTTTTCGACGTGATTGGCTTAACAAAATGTCACATTGTTCAACACCCTTAAACAGCTACTGAGCCCACAAAATGTGTATCTTATAATCCTCTCGGTAATACGCTTTAGACGTGGATAAGGTTTCATGGGACACCTGAGGAAATGAATGATTTTACACAGAGTTATGTTTCACCTGATGTCTGCGTGCGTACGACAGCTAACGCAGTCCCTGTGTAACCTCTAGTTTTTTCCACAGTGAATAACCTAGAACGAACTATTTAGCGGACATGAGTTGCTGTTGAACGGTGAATTGGCTACGCCAAATCCGTCTTTATCGCACCACGCATCTGATTTCGAGATCCCTTTGAAACACAATGATGAAGGACCGATGCAGTTATTTTCCACTGCGCTTGTACGGGGCAATGTGGGGATATCCGACAGTATGATCTTCGAAGAGATTTCCACATATTACAATTCGGACAGGACGTCCAAATGCCATGTAAACCTGTAAGTCTGCAACTGTTCAAGCGTAATTGATGATCGCTGGAAGGAACGAGATATCAACAGGCATACAACCACCTACGCCGAGCGAACGTTTTTTCTTCGAGTTTTGTGCCGCTAGGCAGCCACGTCTACGAAGGGCATCATGTCTTTGGTTTGCCCTTGTTTGCCTTCATGCTGTGCCAACGGCAGCGGAATAGCTGTACGTATCGGCGGATAAGCAGAATTAGCGCGGTGTCCACTTTTTCTGTACTGACCTCATCAAACTTGAGAAATCAAAGCGGCATAGCGGTGGTAGTGTAGTTGTGCTATACATAAGCTAAACAAACTACACTGGAATAGGCTGAAAACGACCAAGGCAGGGTGTACGGCATCTGCATAAAGAAAGATCCGCTGCGCAAAGACCTAGCGCTATTTGAAACGACGCCTGAACAAAATTTCGTCCGAAGCCATGTCTACATGGATCTAGTCGCCTATAATTAATCTTATCAGTCGGCATGGGTATGGCACGCTTGCCAGAAACGTCGTGATGTTACACCAGTCAAAATTCAGCGCCGTAAATACTTTTCACTTTATCAGGGTAAAGATCCCGTACAGCAAATGTTCATGTTTTGGGAAAACATGTTCAAAACGAGGAACAAGATGCCGCTGCAGCCTGCATTGAGCCTTCCGACGTATAATATTGTGCTTTTCGAAGCAGAGCAGCCGTTCGATTGTAACTACGTCCTGGAATTTGAACGGAATGCCACCGCGCTCAGCGGTACGAACACGAGCAGATTTGCGAGTCTGTTGGCAACCTCGTTGCAGCCGGTGCTGCAGTGCTGGAATATGCATTTCAGTACTCGAATACGAGCTTTGATTGATGGGTGGATGACATTCTTACGGACGACGAGAGCTAGAGCCTGCTCGGGCAATCAACGGAGTTGGTGGTCGAATTAGCGGTACAACGGGGGTGGCAGACATGTCGTCGGACGAGAAGTCCATGGCAGTGTTTGGAGAGGTGGAGGAATCGGTCACGATGACGGCGTTGTATCCAATGTTCAATGATAGCTTGCGGGTAGTCGTCAGGGTTCGGGTCCATTTTGCTGCTTCAGAGTATTTGACATGGTTGGGGAGGCTGGAGCGGCAATGGGGTAGTCGGAATTGAAGTCATCTGTGTAGATTAACTTTAATGGGTAGTCAAGGCGGCAAACCGATGGATAATTTGGGTAGTCATCTGGATTGTCCGGTTAATCGGGAAAGTGTGGACGTAATCACCTGCCGATGATAGTTGAGTTAGAGTTGGTACGCAGTCAAGAGAAAGCAGGACAGGAACAAGAAATATTTCATGCAATATATGCGATGATTTATGAGTTTTATGTGTACTACAAAAAACATAACATTTAGCAATTCAGAAACCCCATACTGCTAAGCAGTTATCACAAATACCATCCTAACGGCCTTCACGATTTTTGCGATTAAATATTATGCAAAATATGTTGGATGGCAGGAGCACATGATCGCCTGTACTAACGTAATATGCACTGAGGCTGTTAAGCTTTAAACATGCTGGCTCGCAGTTTTACTGAATTTTCCTGTACCTTAATCCGTGATGGACTGCTGTGATTAGCAACCCGTCGATGTGCTTCTTGCGCGCTTCTTCGCTAGACCATCTCCCTAATCAAGCCATTTCGTTGAAGCGCAGCCTTGAGCCCAGGTTTGTCGAAAAACTCTCCTTAATATTCCTTGTTACCAATGCTAACTTAACATCCCTGAAATCAACTTTCGAAATAAGTTTTACAATGCCTTGCATTTCGTACAGACATTAGCACCGGCGGCGCGGGGGCAATGCGCCGAGAAGTCCAAAATTTCTCAGAAATTGATTTTGAAGAAAGACGAAATTCAGTGCGAGGAGGCCAGCACAAATCACAGCTAAAATGTTATTAGAGTCAGAATAATAATCGCCACCGCGGGATATAAATTTCAAAACAAACTTTAATAAAAGAAATGGCAGATCCTAAAGCAGCATTTTGCGATAATGCGATGTTGAAGGGCACTGGACCGTAACAGTACTTTCCGCAGCGATAATCCGATATACATAGCAAACCATAGGTCACGTGGCTCGTCTAGAAATCAAAGGCCGGAATCCCGAGAACGGTACCTAAAATAGTTGGGGATGCACGACAAGCCAGAAGCTAAATTGGGGGAGATAATCCCCGTGTATATCGGTTTTTTAACCCGTTCCGGAATAGTAAAGTGAATAAAGATTGGCAATCCTCATGGGACAGTAACAATAACCTGAATAGGCTGGCACAAGTATGTCGGCAAATAATATGTCGAGAACGGACGATAGTCCAGTAAAAGACAACGGGCAGAGAAAACCGGCTTCACTGTCCCAGTTAACCGTAAACCGCTTGGCAATAATTCCGTAAAACTTCAAACGGAGGCGCTCTCCGAATTGGATATGTAGTTAAGTACAAGCAGTTGTGGTACTTGACGGCAATGAGCCTTGTACGGTACCCGGGCTGATGCCCGCTGTGTTCATGCACACAATTCCAGTAGATGCGCTGGTGGAGGCGCCCGATTTTCAAAGACCACGGCCGAATATCTCGAGATGGCTATCAGGATGGCTTTCTATACCCACACTGGATACCGAAGGCGCGCAGTTTTTCTTAACGAGTTAGTCACAGCGTCCACATAACGCAAGAGTTGCAAGTGGCAATGTAGGGTCTTGAATTAACTACTTCGTGAGTACATACCAGTCAGCGTGCGACAGAATGTCACATTGCGCACGGTCACACTTTTTCAGCAGAACGTGTTGCCGGTCACTTTGGCTTCAAACGAGTCAGGGTTTGTGGTGGACAGAATTTCTGGACTATTTAAAGAAATACGTCGAGACCTGCGTAGGATGTCAGCTTGCAAACCTTAACACCTGCCAGGCGGCGAGTCTACTCCACAGCGCTACCCCCGGAAATGAGTGCGGCCGATGTAATGGGACTTTTATCTCGGTCAACCAAGAGGCATAGATTTATTATAACCGCGACTGACCTTTTTACGAATGTAACTGAATATCTGTGAATGGGACGATTCATATGATCAGCCAAAGTTACTGCCACCGTGGCGTGTGGCATAACGCCCCTTTTTTAGTTCAAATTAATGTATATCCGGTTCTACATAATCAATATTCCTGCGCAAGAATAGTCCAATGGTAATAACTTACAACGCTCTGTCGGTTTTCATTTTACATTCCCCAAACATTTGTAGAAGTTGCTATATTTGGAAGGCAATGTCGGCAGTGGATGGTCCACACTACACAAAAACGTTGAAAGAAACGGATTTCCTGTGGCTACAGAACCAGTATACACGTGGCAGAATGGTAATGGACACAACATGATGTCACTGTTTTATGGGAACAAGACAAAATATGGATATGAGTTTCAAGCGTGCGTA
>JAQGAU010003496.1:0-13107 GCA_034698045.1 Paramacrobiotus richtersi
CTAACCATAATAAATTTATGCCCACCACCTGACGACGAGAGTGGCGCGACTACAGTAGAGGTCGCCGGGCTCTGGCGCGGGGTAGCCGCAGTATTATACCGTGTTTGCCAAAATTCGAAGCAATGGGACGCTCTTTGGCGAGTGTTCTCTGGTTGCCCCTTTTTTGTCAGTCTAGACGCGCCCCTGGACGAGGACGATTCTTTACCGGCCCTTCCACCCATTCTCGGCAAGCTTCGCTGACTAACTTGAATTCCTCTGATTATGAAAAAATTATCTCGCGAGCACAGATACAGATACACCCACAAAGGGGAGAACAACTGGGTTAACCATCAAATTCCAGAAAAGCATAAGACCGATAACTGAACACATATGCAAAACTCCGGCGCACAGAACTCGTTTGCCAATCTGAGATAAATAAAAAATGGTACTGGAATCCTAAAACAGTCCAGACCTAAATCAAGTCAGATCAAGTCGATAATATTATAGAGGAGCAACGTGATGAATAGTCATCGACCGTGTGACACTTGAAAGCAAAACGCAAAGCACTGATTGTGAGGGATTCTTGCGGGGCGATCGATTTCTTTGGGTTTCGTTCCTGTTGCGCTCGGTGGTGTAGCGAGTCGAGACACTTAAACAAAGGTCAATCATCCGACATCGACTTGCATGTTCACCGCGCAACGTCGAGTACTGCTCTGAAGGCTTCAAGGCTGCGCAAAGTGCACAACCATAAAGAAAAACTATATCCACATAAACAGCGTAAGTCCTCTGCTAGTTCGATCAAAAAAACTGGTAGATTTTATTTAATTCTGTACTAAATGAACTTATACGTACGGCTTATACTGCGAGCTCGTAAACAAAAATACAACTTCCGGGTTACAAACGACCGGTGATCCGGTGCAGTTTCCTTCCTGTGCAGTGTGCTAGAACGCACATTAAATGTTTATCGAAACAAAATGGATATTGAATTTATCAGTTTTACCATCTCAGTAATTACAATAATTATGGCTTGAATTTACTTGAAACCGGGCAGCTCAATGGAAATTTTTATCGTGCTTTTTACAGCTGTCATATGTCGGTAAAGGAGAAGTCCTGTACGTATGCGATTACAACTGTATGGGTTTATATGCGGACAACACTTGCATATATTCGACCAACGACACAGTTACAGAAAAGAAGTGATCACTTCTTCCATGTGTCGCGCAAGTTGTTCAGCAGTCGATCTCCCAGCAGCAAAATTTTTAATTTACACCAGAGTGAAAATTTGCCGCCAGATTTAAATGAAAAATTAGCAGTGCATCCGTGCTAAACAAAGCATTATGCACTGTTCATAAGCGCGATGCCACTGCACTATGATATTTACTGGGAGTAGAGATGCACATTTCCGTACGACTTAAGTACTCCAGCGATTCGATAGAGGAAATAACTGACCGGTCAGTACGACGGCTACTCAGTCAAACAAAACTTTGAAGAAAAAAACATAATACAAAATATAAATACAAAAACTATAACGTTGTAAAATCTAGATAAACTTATACAGGCCGCAGATTAATAAGCCAGGAATTCGTTAAACAGATAAAAAATGATAAAAAAACTTTCCCTTCGTCAAGCATCATCCTGGTAAGTACGGCACGATCAGCTGGTACAGCATTCTCGCGGCGGTCACGTTCAGGTTGGCCACATCTACACGCGTTAAATCCACACAATGCATCCCCTGATATCGAGGCTCTTTTCTGCAAAAACCGCACGTATAGATTATGTATCAATAGATACATCAGTCGAGACACGTAAAGATAGGTATAGATACATACATTAATCTTTCAACGAAGGATAAACAGCGTTCTGCGTCAACAAAATCAATCAAGTACATATCGGAAATTGTTGCACAGAAATTGTCTCCAAAACTACATTATTTCTATCGACAATATTAGAATACAGTAAACTTCACTAAATGGTAAAATTCTGGTTAAGATTTCGGAAACATTGTTTCGTCCATTTGTACCGCTTCAAAGCGACAAACAAAAATAACTATACGAAGTCGAACGTTATGTCGAATATAATATGTAAATATCGAACACAATTTATAATAAAGGACAATTTAGTAAGTGTTATTACCTTCGGAGCATTCGAATGGCGCTTGTTCGTTCCACGCCCCCTAGTTGCCGTAACTTCGCTTGAATACGATGGATTTCTTCAGCTGATAATCTCGCAGTGCTGCGTTCCAGCATGGCGGCCGGCTATATTCTCCTTCCTTTTACCAACATTCCCGAGTTCGACGGTACCGTTATCCACTTTGGCACTAAAAAGCACACCGATCCGACAACATTATTCCAGTTTAAAAACCATATTTTTATTTATGAAGGCACTGCAATACACCAGAAAACCGCATTAAGTCGGACAATATCCTCAGTTTTGTATTACGAAAACCAACTCTGGATGTACACATTTCGTCAGTTTTGGAATACTGCTTCAACTCATTTCCAAAATGTATCCATGAAGGATACATCCTTTATTACAGTTAGTTGTATATTGACGAATGTGAGTTCACAAATTCAAAACTGAGCAACCGGTGGGAGGGAATTGCTTCCGACATTACACAAGACAGTGTAGCAAACACACAGTACTGTGAACTGTGGCGTTCAGTTGTGGTGTATTCGATCGACCGTGACGATGCCTTCTTCCCTAATTAACTGAAGCGAATGCCGCTTATCATTCTAGATCGACCCACGAGGCAGCGGACAGAAGGTCATCTCCCGGACACTTCTGTAGTTAACGATGGAAGCTGGAAAAGCTGTTGTACGAGTCTCGGAACCAACTTCTGCTTACGCACCACTGGTCGGCGAACAGCATACAATTTGTGTTAAAGAATACAGTTACAGTGTATAGAATTGGTTTTGCATGTACTGTACTAATTATCTGTACACTGTCACATCACACCGTAAACCGATACCAATGCTGTTAGTTTTCAAGTTTCTATCACGTTTACTCATGTACGGTTTCAGTGGGTCATGGAAACAAAGGTCACCGTATCCAGTGGACACTGTCAGGTAACAGGTAAAGTGCTCTCGCTGTGCCCGCCCGCGAGATTCAAAATTGTGAAACCGGAAGGGGTGCAGAGTTTTTTTCCGACACTTCATTTGACGGTGTAGCAAATACTGTGGTACGCTGTGAACTTCAGCGTTCAATCGATCGAATGCCGTTTATTCTAGATCCTACGAGGCAGGGGACAGCAGGTCATCTCCCGTACACTTATGTAGTAAACGATGGAAGCCGGGAAAGCTGCTGTACCAGTCTGGGAACCAACTTCAGGTTATGTACAATTAGTCGGCGAACAGGATATAACTTGCGTTAAAAAACTATACAGCTACAGAATTCGTTTTGCATGTGCTAACACTGGTCACATCAAACTGCAAATTGATACCGATGCAGTCCGTTTTCCACTTTTTATCAGATTTAGGCGTGTACGGCTTCAGTGTGCCATGAAGGCTAAGGTCACAGTGGACAGTGAACACTGTCAGTAACAGGATAACTGCTCTCGCTGGACCCGTCCATAATAAGACAACAGAACCCAAAGGCAGCTAGATCGTGTACAGTCCACGACGGAATAAATGATTGGCTGGTTAATCGCATCAAAGCGTCACACAGAGATTTACAGAAGCTCCGGTTTGTGTGCAAAATTTTAACTGAAAATTAATGTGCCGCTGCGTAAAGGTCTAACGCGGTTTTGCAGGTGAAGGGGATCAATTAAAATTCCACAAAAATTCTCAACCAGCTTTTGCTGTCGAGTTTCAGCTTGTAAATCTTACCACATGAGGGAATGGATTACCAGAAGAATTCTAGAAACAGCGTGCCTAATCGACTCTGTCCTTCACAACCGCGCAGAACAAGTTGTAACACTGCCGTGATAACAAACTGTAAAGTAAGCTAGCTTATTTTTCAGCGGAGATACAAATTGTAATAAATTTGATGTCATCGGGCGATTTGTTTCTTACAATATGAAACGTAAACTCCTGGAAGAACTGCCTCGTTATACCTGCAATCCTCGTAGAAATGCCAGTAATAAATCCCGAACGGGTGAATCCGCTCTTGCAGAGATCCTTCCGGGTCAATCTGTTCTCCACCAGCACATCCAGCAACCGCGCCGACTGCACCGAACGCGGCAGCTCCAGAAAGCGCGGCCCACTAATTTCTCCGCCCACAAGGGTCAGCCGGCGTAGGACTTTGCAGTGCTGCATCGCCCAGCGACAGGCCTCCGGGAATAAACACCGGACCATGCCGTCGCTGTTGTCCTGCACCGTGCCGCATACCACGCTCAGGTACTCGGTATCCACACCCATCAACCCCGCACATTGGTTTTTCGTGTAGAAGTACAAGAAATTGGCATGGAAATATCTATATTCCGATGTCCATATAGGCGGCATCGATTTACACAAGACGGATACGTCGAGGATGGCGTATTTGCTGATGGACTTGCTGGCTAAGAGTCGTAAAAGGGAGTGCCAGAGCTTGCATGTTCTGCGGATAATAATATTATTATTTAACAAAAATTATTACACGTTCAGTGTTCCTAATTCCGGATAACATGAAGTGGAATCGCCGCACAGTGCCACAACCCTCTCGAGATAACGCTATGTAAAGTACATATACACGACACATGTACAGTTAAAGATCGGGAGAGACATTCATAAAATTAATCTTACTGTCGCAGTTTTTTTTTGAGTTAAGACATCGGCCTGTCGGAGGATTTTGATGAGTAGCTCCTCGGGAAACTCGTCGATAAAGCAGACTTCGTAGTTCTTGACCGACTCGACGGAATTCTTGCTATCCATAACAAATTCAAGCTTCTCATACGTATACGCGCCAAAATCCGGAACAAAGGTGAGTTCTTCTCTTTGGCGTGAGTTCACTGTAGAAACGAGCTCGGAGTCGAGACTTCGTGGCGCTTTCCTTTTCGACAGTCTAGACGCTCCTCTGGACGATTCTTTACCGGCCCTTCCACATTCTCTACGAGCTTCGCTGACTAACTTCAAATCCTCTGAATAATAATTATGAAAAAAGCGATCACCTCGCGAGCACAGATACATCCACAAATGGGGAACAAACGGGGTTAACCATCATAGTCCAGGAACGTGATGAATAGTCATCGACGGTGTGAAACCTGAAATTAAAGCAAAATGCAAGGCACTGAGTGCCGTTATCGATTTCTTTGCGGGTTTTGGTTTTCGTTCCTGTTGCGCTCGGTGGTGTAGCGAGTCGAGATACGTAAACAAAGGTCAAGCATCTGACATCGAGTTGCATGTACAACGAGCATTGCTCTGAATGCTTCAAGGTTGCGAAAAATGCCCAACTATGAAAAAAAGAATATCGACATAAATAATGTAATTCCGTTGCAAGTTCGGTTAAACAACTGGCAGATTATATTTCTGTACGGTATGAACACTTGTATATACGTCTCATACTGGTAAACGAACAACGACGAACTTTCGGTTACAAATATTCAGTATCCTTACATGCAATAACGCACATTCAGTTTTTACCGCAACAAAACGATTTTTAATTTATCTGTTTCATCATCTCAGTATTTATAGCTTGAAATCGAACGGCCCAATACGAATTCTTGGTAATGTTGAAAGGACTATCGCGAAAATTCGAGTTGTGCTTTTTACAGCTATTTCTTGTGCCACATGCCGGTAAAGAAGTTAATAACAGGAAAAGTGTGGTCTATTTATTTTGTATGGCCACTATGGGTTATGCGGATAATCATTGCATTCGACCAGCGGCACAAGATGGTAAAATGGAATAATCTTACTTGTTAGCGAGGAGATTTAAAATTATAAAAAATAAAAAATACATAATACAAAATGTAATTACAAAAATTATAAATCTATAAAATATATGTAAAATAAAATAACAAAGGCTGTAGATTAATAAGCCAGGAATCCGCTAAAGCGATAAAAGATGATAAAGCTGCCTTCTCCGGCATTAAGAGGAGACGGGTACAGTTTCTGTAGTGGTTGGTTGGTGTTTTTTTTTACTGGCGACAGGCAAGTGCTGCACTTTGGCGGCATTAGGTATGCCGCGGTGACATGAGTTCGTGCAGCATTCCCGCGGTGGTCTTTTTCAGGTTGGCAACATCAACGCGCGTCAAATCCACACACTCCATCTCCTGATATTGAGGCTCTCTTCTGCAATAGCCGCGCGTATAGATTATAATTTTTTTAATATAAAATCGCTTCATTTCGGATTATAAATAAATCATAAACTGGATACTTATAAATATAAATAGAAGTGGATTGGAAGTGCAGATAAGTAAAGACAATTAGTATACCCTGGTAGATATATAAAACTTTCTCGAAGGATAAATATCGTTCTGCATCAGCAAAATCTATCAAGTACATGTAGATTCAAAACGTGTATCTCAAGGGAACTAATACAGTCGCTTTTCATATGCAATATTCAACAGAATGAAAGAAGCGGGAGAAAACCAACAAACCACACCTTTATAAAGCGATCTGACTCTCACTATAAAGAACAAAATGCCAGCGACACTGAAAAAGAGTGATATCATATAAAATATGATTTACGAGATATACAGCACATCGTATCACTGAATTTATCACAAGAAATACAATGACATCCAAGTTTCGTTAACGATGAACATTTTATACCGCAGCATGCAGCAGCAAAGCTGGCTGCCGTATACAATCCACCTTTTTTGGAGTAATTCACACTACCTAGTTTAACACTCACAATCAGCTACAAAAGCGCAAATGTCAGTTCCATAAGTAAAAACTAAATTCAATAACAAAACCAAAAACTTAAAGGAAAAAAAATTCTGCAAATTAACAACCTAGTCAATTAATTTTTCATGGAAAGCAAGCAAATCCGACACCATGACAGATGTATACTGATTGCCTACAGCTAGTGTCCATGTTCTGCAACTTTTTATCTGTGGACTGTGGTTAACACATTTTGCGCAGAAAACGTCTCCAAAACAACAAGATTCCTTCGGATTAATCGACAATATCAGAAAAAGCTTCACTAAATGGTAAAATTCTGGTTAAGATTTCGGAAACATTCTTTCATCCATTTATTCCGCTTCAAAGCGACAAACAAATTAAACATAACATATTGATTCGAATAGGGTATATAACGAATATAATTTATAATAAAGGATAATAATATATGATGAAAATCTAAGTGTCGATTCCTACTGCACTGCTTACATTAAGCTACACGTACAACTGACTGCTGAACACAAATTTGAATATTAATTTTTACCTCTCTCAAGATAAACCGACGCGCCAAAACTAATAATGTAAAATTGCCGTCTGTTTATTGGACCTTTTTTATGCATAACAATATGCGTTTATCGGTATTTGAGAGGGTTGCTGAACGTACATTCTATTCCGTAACCGGCGAGTATTAGTGTTGTTTATTACCTTCGGAGCATTTGAATGGCGCTTGTTCGTACCACACCCCTTAATAGATGCGGTAACTTCGTTTGTATACGCTGGATTTCGTCATCTGATAATCTCGTTGCATTGCGTTACAACATGGCGGCCACATTCTCCTCCCTTTGACCGACATTCCCGAGTTCGATGGTATCCCCTTCGACTTTCACACTATAAAAGGCACACCAATCCGTCAATATTATTCCCGTATAAAACCATATTTTTGTTTACGTAGCATTAACTGCACAGCACCGCAAAAGTGCTGTAAGTCCGCTAATATCCTCAGTTATCAATTTATCACAGCCAGCAAGAACAAAAGAAAGAAAAAAACTGCACCATATGAACAAAAATTTGCTCCACAAACCGTAATAAAGCTACAATGAAAAGGACAACGTAAAATAATACTCTGCAGCGTGATATGTACATATGGAAAAAGCAGGCTGCAGTAAGTGTAATGAAACGATCAATTAAAAAACCATTAATCCCGAACGATAAGCGCTGATCTTATGTTAAACGTTAAACTGAAAACTCATACCGATATGCTGTCAGTTTTCAATTGTTTATCGAATTTAGTCGCGTGTACGGTTTCAGCGAGTCATGGAGACAAAGGTCACCAGTAGCCAAACAGTAACAGGCGAATGGCTCTCGCTGCACCCGCCCACACCAAGAAAGAGAATCCAAAGACAGCTAGATCTGGTACAGTCCATCACGGATTAATGATTGGTTGGTCAATCGCATCAAAGCGCCACGCAGAAACTTAAAAAAGCTCCGGTCTGTGTGTGAAATTTAAACTCAAAATCAATGTGCCGCAGCGTCAGGCTCTAACGCGATTTTGCATGTGCAGGGTACCAATTAAAATTCCATAGAAATCCTCAACCAGCTTTTGCTGTCGGCTTTTATCTTGTGAAACATTAAAACATGCTTGATTACATTAACACACATACACACACACATAAAACACACTTGATAGCACAGTAAAAGGGCTATTAAAAGAATTGTAGAAACTGCACGCCTCATAGACCAGCTTGTCTTCCGTCAGCGGGAAGAACGAGTTGTAAAACTCTGGTGCAAACTGTAAGCAACAAGCCCAAGGCGCTTATTTTTCAGCGGCGATCTAAAAATTGTATTAACCCAGGAACGCCGGTTAACCCATTTGAGCGCAATCGGGCGATTTGTTCTAACAATATGAAATGTAAAATGTAAAATGCCTCGTTATACCTGTAATCGTGGTAGAAATGTCTGTAATGACGCCCATGACAGTGAATCCGCTCTGCCCGAGACCCATCCGGGTCAATCTCCTCCCCCACCAGCACATTCAGCAACCGCACCGACTGCACCGATCGCGGCAGCTCCAGAAAGCACTGCCTATTAATCTTTCCGTCAATAATGGTCAGTTGGCGTAGTGCGTGGCAGTGCAGCGCCGCCCAGCGACAGGCCTCCGAGAACAACTGCCGAAGAATTTCGTCTCTGATGCTGTCCAGAACGGGGCCGCATACCACGCTCAGGTCCTCGGTATCCGCACCCATGAACGCTGCACACTGTTTATCCATGTAGGAACTGCACTGCATCAACATAATGAATGTCGAGATCGGCGATACCGATTCCGAGCAGACGGATAAGTCGATGGTGACATATTTGCGGATGGGTTTGGTGGCTAAGAGGGTGTGCCAGTGCTTGCATACTCTACGGATATATACATAATTAATTATAAGGATGAAAATACTAATGGTCATATAATTAATTTTTAGTAATTGGTTATTGTTAGTAATTGAAACGAATTGGTAACTTCAGGCTACCGACCGGGGATCTCTCTTAGTTAGCAACATTTCCCTAAAACAAAATTTGCGGACTGCATGAACTTTTTTGATAATTATATCCATTGGTTTTCTAACATTTTCATGAACTACCAGAATAGTTTTCTTAATGCATACCGAAGCTTCGGAAAGTACAGACTTTGTATTGTTGTTCGGAGCAAAGGTGACAAAGTGTTGCCAATCAGTAATGCTCGTACTCGTAGAGGAGCATAGTACTATATCGATTAACATCTGTCAACAAATATATTTACAATAATAAAAAAACTCTTATGCTTTTATTCTTTTACAAAAATTATTACACGGTTGTAACTGAGTTTCCTAATTCCGGTTTCCGGATAACATGAAGTGGAATCGCGGTACAGTACAGCTTGGCACAACTCTCTCGCGATAACGCTGTTCTTAGTATTATGTACACGACACAATGAGAGATCATGAGATATTCTACAATGAATCTTACTGTCGCAGTTTTTTCCGGGTGAAGACATCAATCTTTCGGATGATGTTGATGAGTATCTCCTCGGGTAACTTGTCGATAAAGCAGACTCCGTTGTTCTCAGTGGAATTCTTGTAATCGATAGTAAATTCAAGCCGATCATCCGACGACGACAGTGGCGCGTCTACAGTAGAGTTCGCCGTAGCCGCAGTACTATACCGGGTTCGCCAAAATTCGAAGCACAGAGGTGCCCTTTTGTGAGAGTTTTCTGGCGCCCTCCCTTTTGACAGTCTAGACGCGCCCCTGGACGGGGACGATTCTTTTCCGGCCCTTCCACCCATTCTCTACAAACTGATCGCTGACTAACTTCAATTCCTCTGGTTATGAAGAAAAGCGATCATGGCGCGAGCACATGTACAGTTACACCCACAAAGGGGAGAAAAACTGGGTCAACCATCATCTTCCAGGAAAGCATAAGACCGATAACTGAACACATGTGCAAATTAGGCGCTCACAACTCGTTTGCCAATAAATGAAAAGTGGTATTCAATCCTAAAACAACTTATGCGATATAAAAGAAACGTCAGGAATAGTCATCGACGGTGTGAAACTTGAAGCAAAATGCAATGCACTGAGTGCAGTTATCGATTTCTTTGCGAGTTTTGGTTCTTGCATGTACAACGCAATGAGCATTGCTTTGAAGGCTTTAAGGTTGCGCAAAATGCACAAACATAAAGAGAAACTATATCTCCGTAAACAACGTACGTCCTCTGCTAGTTCGATCAAAGAAACTGGTAGATTTTATTTAATTCCGTACCAAATTGACTTATACGTACGGCTTATACTTGAATATCCACAAACTGGGGGAATACTGCATGTTCCAGGAACGTGATGAATAGTCATCGACGGTGTGAAACTTGCAAGCAACCTGCAAGGCACGGAGTGCTATTATCGATTTCCTTGCGGATTTTGCAGTTTTCGTTCCTGTTGCGCTCGGTGGTGTAACGAGTCGAGACACGAAAACAAAGGTCAAGCATGTGACATCGACTTGCATGTACAACGCATGACGAGCATTGCTCTGGAGGCTTCAGGGGTGCGCAATTAAAATGCACAAGCATAGAGAAAAAGAATACCGACGTAACAAACATAGCTGGTAAACGAACAACGACGAACTTCCGTTTACAAACAGTATCATTCCAATTAATGCATTAACGCACATTCAGTTTCTATCGAAACAAAACGATATTTAATTGTTCTCTTTTGTCATCTCAGTATTTATAGCTTGAAATCCAACGGCCCAATATGAATTTCTGGTAATGTTGAAATAACTATCGCAAAAGTTTGAACTGTGCATTTTATACCTGTTTCTTGTGTCATATGCAGGTAAAGGATTTAATAATGCAATGTTAGGATCAAAGTCCAATCTAAAGTCCAATATATATTCCTGTCCTTATTAAGCGACGTTTCACATGCTCTCGCATAACCAATCGCAAGGCGATATGTAATGTTTGTTTGCATTCTTTAATTTGTCCTAACGTTCCGTTTCATTTCTCGATATAATGCAGCTTCCAGCATGATTATGATCATTAAAGTGGTGAAACTCTTGCCGAAGTTATTGCTGATCGCGCCTAACTTGACAATAACTAGAAAAGAGTGGTCTATGTATGTTTTATGGCTATTATGGGTTAGGCGGATAATCAATTGGATTCGACAAGCGGCACAAGATGGTAAAATGGCATAATCTTACTTGTTAGCGAGGAATCTAAATTATAAAAAATTATAAATACAAAATACAAATAAAAAAAATATAAATTTATAAAATATAAATAAATAAAATAACACAGGCCGCAGATTAAGGTGACTGTATATAGACCGCAGAGAGACTCGGAGAGGGCCATTGCCTGTCTCCTGCCCTATACATCTGCGCGTGAGGGGGACAATAGCTCCACCCAGCGGCTTGAGAAAACGTAGAAACTATAGGGAAACAGGATATATTGTTTCTTATGTCCGATACAACAATAAGTGGCGACTTCTCGAGCCCACATGTCAGAAAAAACTAGGATTATCAAACGGATGCTCTATCATTCGGTACAACGAAAACGGCAAAGCGCTTTTGGTGGTAGCCAGTGGTGCCCGAATGTGCAGTTATCATACGGACAAATTTCAATTTCTTTTCGGCTGTACATATCTTAGTGTCACTATACAACATCACACAGTTTGTTATCATACTGTACTCGGATTTTGTTTAAAAGTAAAGTGACTGTAACAATTATCATATATGTTGAGTGCAAATCAGGGTTGATTATTTCGATTAAGTAAAAGGTGACGCATCGTTACATCTGTGGAATGGCGAGTCCGCCGCCAATTAGAGGTATGCAACATGGTCATAATTTTTTTATTTACTGTACCTGCATATAGGTACGTACTCTCTGCGCCCATAATAATTCATTATATATATTATAAATTCTGTATTTTTGGTATATGTTTAATTCACTTGTCGTGAAAGTTTATTTACGTGTAATAATTTACAGTCAAAATTCTAGAGATTGTAATGATGATTTAAGTTATTTGATTTATGCAGTTGTACGGCATGTTTAGTCTGTTTAGGTGCAGATGCAAGTACACAGTATTTAGTTCATTATTATAGTACTTTTAAAAAGATCTTATAGCCATTTCTAAATTTTACGAAGTTTTCGGCTAACGCGCAGTTCACAGATCGTGACATTCTAAAATCACTATTTTTATTTCACTGCAGTGGCCAAAGCCTTAGTAAAAGCGCTTACAACAGTACAATTCTTTCTGTGATGTTTTTTGTTAATTTCCGAAACAGAAATTTAGAATTATACAAGTCGCGTTCGCGTGTCTTGATTGGATGACTTACACAAACAAATATTTTTTGGCGTAGTACAGTGCCACCTAAGTTACCTTTTAATTGTTTTGACATTGTGGTATTCATACAGGCTGATGCGACAGACTGCATACAGATTGTTTGTGCGCTTTTCGAAACTTAAAAAATTCGCATTGCAGATTTCGTGTTATGTGAAGAATCTTTTCTTTGGAGCGTGTTCTCATACGCTACCTGCCAGTGTCCAACCGCTAGCGGTCCGAAATGTGGGCGGAAATTGAGCATTAAGGAGCTGGAAGAAAAACGGGCAGGTTCTAGTCGGTTTTTTCAGATTACCTGCCACGCAAATCCGAATCATCCACCGTTCGAGCTGTATACGTCCGAAAGAGTGGACGGTCAACAAAGTCACGGGTCAAGAGCGGTAAATGTCTTATTGGTCAACTACACGATTTTAGTGGGAATGAAACACCGAGAACTCGACCTTCTCGGTTCCGTTTTGAGTTGTGGATATCTGACGAAAAAAGCTTATTATAGCTCCCGTGAAGCAGTTCGAAAAGTCCTTGT
>JAQGAU010003497.1:0-13107 GCA_034698045.1 Paramacrobiotus richtersi
GGGGGTCGGTGATCTTGGAGGTCCATCAGACGACCCAAATCGACTGGTTTGGGGATCGACGGTTCCGCCGGGGTGAGTTGGGGTTCGAGGGCCACCGGGAGGTCCGTTTCAAAGCGGTTCAGTGTGACGTGGGATTCTGAGGGTTCGCGGGCGGCTTTCAGACCCTCGGTGGCGAAGGCCGACTCCAGACGGGACTGCACTTTCTGGTCGTGGCTGTCCTCACGCACTTCCTTGTGCATCGTCACCTGGTTGTCCTCATCGTCTGGGTTGCCTGCACAGGAAGGTATATGGAAATGTTTTCTCATCAGTTACGTAGGCATTTTTTAACATCCGTTATCCTCAAAATGACAGTACGTATTCGATGCAAACAGAAACACACCGATACACTACTTACGGCGAAAATTAGAAATACTGCTGCTGACTAAAGGCTAGCGCCTGTTAGACCATTAGAGAACAGGGAACTAATCATCACTATCAGAAAATAAAGACGCTCCATTTTCACGTACTTTTAACGGAACTGCAATACCGAATTATTTTCTAGAAGTATAAATTAGTATAGTATACATTATGTAGTACACTGAATATTAAAATATGGATCGGCCATTTTCTAGAACAATCGGTCAAATCTGTATTCATTACGACATACTGGGAAGTTGCCGCGCTCACCTGTTTCTGGTGGTGGATGATGCGAGGACTGCAGAGTCTCAATCTTATGAACCTCTCCCTTGTGAAACACCTTGTTGAACGCGTTACTCAGTTTCTGCTTGAGCTTCTTGGCTCCACTGACCCGTCGCTGCCCATGATTGCCGTGTTTATCGGCAATTTCCTCGTCCTCTTCCGTGGAGATGTCAGGCTCATAATCGTCAGCGACTGAACCCGGCGCACGCTGGGTAACAACCCGTTCGACAACCACCTCGTTGGCACTGGGATGCTTGACCTGTACAACCTCATCGACCGGTTGCGCCGCGTTATTTTCCGCCTGCGGGATGGAGAATTCCCCGGACAGACGCGGCGCTAAAGGAGTCGGTTCCATGGACTGCAAATGACTGTCCACTTCCGGGATTTTGATTTTATTCAAATGATTCGTGTAGGCTTCCATTGTGAACGTTAATGGTTAACAAATGTCCCAATTAGCAATTATTCAGATGATCCAAGACGAAACCATCATACAATTTCTGATGCAAAACAAAAGTTCCAAACTTCAAATAAAGGTACTGTACGAATTAGATTCAAAATGATGCAGTTTTATTATAAGTCAGAATCAAATCTCTGCTGTGACTGATGAAAAATTTTGATAGGAATTTCTCAATCCGCTTCAGGCAAAGGCTTGCTAGGAAATTGCTGTGAAATGCGTCTGTTGTCGTTTGACGCTGGGACGGATTTTTCCACTACTGATTCGTACTGAAACTCGCGTGCGTGGTGTTGCGAGGTATTTTCCCGGGGCCGGAATCGGCATGATTCATCGTCCGGTACACGAGACATTCCAACGCTGCGTAGTGAGAACGCCCAAGTTTGCGAATAAATAGCAGTAACCTGTTTCGTCTGCTGGCTACGATAATGGCTAGTAAGTAGTAACTAATACTCTTTTGGGTATATTTGCGGAAAACAAACAAGCAGTTTATGGCCAGTGCCATTTTTCAGCAATAAATATGGCTCAACTGTAAGCAATGAAGCACATGCAGGCTACGTGTATTACATGTGTACGCCCTTTCGGTACAGTTTTTTAACCATTTTTTTGCTACATACAAGCATTCTCTGCTGACTTGTGAGTCATCATTAGGAGTCAGGACACCTGTGGACACCGGTCAATGCTAAGTGAAAACGTTATGCAGCTATAAAAATCGTGCCACAAAAAACCCTGCGATACCGTGGTACGTATTAAAAAAAAGAAAATACATGCGCAATATTTTTAACGGAAAGTTTTAAGCATAAACGGTAAGAAGAAAAACAACAATACCGCCGAAATGTACATCATGACAGACGAAAAAACCCGTACAAACAGTCAAACACCGATCGACCACCTGACCATTGGTGACGCTGCGTGTTTTCATTTGTAACAGGAATGCGTAAAAATATAACCATCGTAATTGCATCGCAAAACAATAAACATACAACAGTAAAGAGGAAAACGTGATAAAAACGTGTACAAAAAAAATAACAACTACTGGTATGCATATAACGACAAGAAAAAGAGGACCGTAACACTTTTCCCCTGTAAAGAGCTTTCTTTTTTTTCAGCAGTTTAACCGAAGAGATTAATTCTAATAATGCATCATAATATATATATATTATGATCTAAACATCATTCCACATGTTCCGTATTCCCTCCGGTAACACTGTTTCTGCTCAGACGAAATTTCCTGCAGCATATCAATGCCAACAATGTACATTTGCGCAAACTCTTCAAGTTGTGCTCCAGTTGTGCAGCTCGTACGCTGTCCCAGGAAAAGTCAGGCCGGAAGCGAATGTCGTCGTACTGCCATCTCTGCAAGATCTGCGAATACCAATAAAAACTCGTTAGCAAATAGCAACACAAAATAATATAAAACATCACAGTGACAAGAGTGAATTTGATCATTATATTTTTTTTTATTCAGGGCGAAGACGAAGACCATCGCATCACAAACCTACGAATATTAACAGCTTTACACGTCGAAAAAACTACCGAAATCACCATTCGCGCCCCCGAAACTTTTATTATTATATTGTTTGTTCACAAAAGGGTCTGGTCTGAATCATAATTTAATAGACGTACAGTAAGAATCGCGGTTTTGTCTGATGCACAGTCTGAAATATCGTATAGACAATCCCTAACGACACCCAGATCGCCATCGTTCCCATCAGCAGTGCGAATCCAACTGATCACCAGCTCGACATCCGCCTTGTACGCGTCATTGGTTAAACGACGATCAGCGGCCGTTTCGAAAACATCCAGCAATCCACCAGCGGCATCAACGTCAATCGTACCACACGTAATGTGCGCTGTCTCATTCGGACCCGCATCTTGTACTTCGACACAATCCGGGCCGACAATATAAGGGATAAGAATATTCTTCAAGACCAGTCGCCGGGAAGTATACCGGAAGTCATGAGTCAGCTTGCTTAGCGAGCTAGATTTCAGCAGCGTCCAACGGCCGATTGTCATGTTGGCCAGATAGATAACTGGGAGTTTGGCTCGCATATGTGTGTTGGCATTCAACATGCACATGGTTTCGGTGAGAAGATCGTAATGTGCGTCATCCACACACCGCCCCGTCACAGCAATGTACGATAATGGTTCGCACTGGAAGCCTTGTAACACCAACACAGCCAGCTTATACCAAGCGTCGGGATCGTCTTCCTGCAACAGATCCAGATCAACAACGAATCCGGCGCGGCGTTTTGGTGTTATGATAGATCGCCATAGCTGGCACACTTGACCAGCCACGTGTTCTTGCTGTATGTCCAGGAAGGACAGGATTATAACGTGAATCTCCGGTAGTACATCGTTCAAGCGCAGGTCACCCTCATGTGACCGGTATCCTTCCTCATTGGTGGTTGTTGTCTGGAGCTTTTTTCTGGCAGTATTGGGGCTATTAGGGTGCCTCATCTTGGGAGGGCGAGGTTTCTGCACTGTTCTTTGAGTGTCAGGGATTCCCATCTGTAACAAAAAGGTTAGCGCAGGTCAATATTTTCAACTGATAATCACGCGTCCGTTATGCAGAAATGGCAACAAGATTCAGTTTTTTTCTTAAATATCGATTTAAGGTACAGAAAATAACAGAAGTCTAGTAAAAAAATAATAAAATCCTGATAGATTTATCCATTTTTATTTAATTTTTTGAATTTGTATAGTGTCGAGATAATATTAATTTTATTAATATTATTGATAATTTTATAGTGTAGACGTTCTATACTTTTATTACAACTTACAAAAGGATATTTGCCCAAACAGCTCATCTCGGGTGTATCTGCGGACCAACTTTCTTTTCTCCGAACATAGCGAAGATATTTTCCAACAACAGTGGTTACAACACCCACCGGATGCGTCTTGGGCCACCTCTCCTTCCATTTGACCATAAACTCCTCACTGGCTTCAACATGAGCAGGCATTGCCACATCATCCTTGATGAATTCGCTCCGTCTCACGCGACGCTCCGTATTATTAGCATTACCCAGCTTATACACGCGCTTAGGTCGGACTACCTGTCGGATACTGTCACCACCTGGAATCTGGAGGTCCACCAGGAGATACGTGGTGCCGACTTGTCTCATTGTGCCGCCGGCCAGGAGCAGCGCGGGATACCAGGTCCAGGGCTGGTCGGGTGCACAGCGATGTAGGACCTCGTGCTCAGCTTTCTCCGTTGAGTCTTCATCCAAGTCACAGTCCTTATATCGCTGCCCATACAAACGATCTCCCTCATCAAAATGGACATTCTTATAACAGACCAATTCCGCTGGTTTCCCGGGAACAGCGAAATCAATTAGCAGTCCCGTTTTTTTCACGTCCACAACAATGCCACGACGCATCAGTCCGTTGCTGGCGCCTGCAACATCCACGGCATTCCACAGATAAATAGTCTTTTCAAACATTGTCAGCTTGTCACTGCCAATGAATCAAGTATGACAGAAAAGCATGGCCGGATCTTGTTCTTATCTGATTTTGTTTGGAGCACTGCTTTATGTTATAAATACATGTTGAATTATTGATATTGGGTAAAATGCTAATTATTGAATAATCAGCAAGTACGCAGTTTGCCAGCATACAGAAAATAATTATTTTCGAACGATGTTATAAGAAGACCATATGCCAGATGCAGCCCCCATGTGGTGCGCAGTCGGAATGCAGTTGTGTTCAGTTTTGCTAAAAAAAATTACAATCGATAAAAAGCATATTATCGTAAAATAAAAAGACTCATACTAGATCAACATTTTCATCGAAAACCACGCGATAAGTTAAAAAAAAAAGAATCCCATGGGCCATAATAAGAAACAACAAAGACGTTCAAGAAAAAAATCGAACAAACGATGAAAAACATTAAAATTACCTATGTTAAAATCTGACTCGCGGCAAAACAAGGGGAACCATAGTGTTCTCCCATGTCCATAAACAGAACGACTCATACGCACCCGGTAATCTTTAATGACTCTGACATAAAGCACATTCAAGTCCAACCACAACAGTAACAAATCCACTGCGGAAGATTTAAAAAAAATCCTTTTCACAAGCAAACCAAATGGAAAGCACACATTACACCCCACACCCATGTATCATTCTACACTTGACCAGTAAACCGGCAAAAACACCAACTAAGGTCAACAGATGACCAAATATTAGGCGGATTCCTTGTGGGCGATAAACAACCCCCAGACTTGGTCGCCGGCGTGGCAGCGGGTGACTTTGTTGTTCCAGCCGCTGACAATCTCCTCGTAGTCCTCCTGGGAGAACTGCTCCATGAACTCGGACTGTAGCGGCTCGAATTTGCGCAGTTCATTGTGGAGGACACTGACAAATTGCGGGGTGCGGTCTTCGGCGCGGACGCTGACAAACCCCACCTCTTCCAGCAACTGCAACCACCAAAACATACTTTCTACATTTGGCGGAAATTTCTGCAGTTTTTGTCTATTTTCCCCTCATTTTTCTTATTTTCTTAATTTTCCACATTTTCGTCAATTGTGGCATAGATTAAACTTACAATTAATAACTGCATCGAATCAATAGGTATAATCCATATCTTCGTTCCCAAATATATCTAATTGCAAAATTTACCAAAATTTGACAAAGTACTTATTCTGTATTCGCCGTAGTAAACCAAAATTAAAACGATATTTTCTAATAAAGATATAAAAAATGAAAAATGGTCGAAAAATATAAGGAAATGGAAATACTAATTTAATGAAAATGAGTACTAAATAAGAAACAATTATTATAATTACAAACAGCAACACCAGCGTAACCACGTGATGAAAATTATTCAAGAAACGCCAACATGTAATTACAGTTATACAAAAAATGAGGACTGAAATGATAACTGAAATGGCTACGCCGACAAACCTTGCCGTACTGTGGCACTGTCAGCAGGATATAGCCTCGTTGTTGGACATAATCCTTAAAATCAGCGGAATGCTCCTTATCACCGCAGCAATAATCCGTTATCAACACTTTCCCGCCAGGTTTCAGCCATTTCTACAAAAAACGATCACTCAGCTGAACAATAAATATGTAGTTCTATCTATTTAATAAATAAATGGAATAATCAATAAATTATAATTATTTCAAGAAAGGAATAATTATAAAAAAATCGAACACAGAACATTTCCAGCAAACACGTGAAAAAATTTCGTCAGCAGTATAATTCAAAAACTGTTCAGCTTAGTTTTCCTAAAATGTGTATTTATTTTAAAAAAATGTTTTGTTTGAATTTGTGCGTAAGTAGCAAGCGCTTTCTTATACAGAGTTTGTTGATATGCATTTCTTAATAATTCTTGTGTCCTTGGAATTTCTAATGTTAGTGTTGTTTCGCCGGTTCGTTGAATAAACAAAGAAAAAAACCGGAAAACAAAAATAAACAACCGAAGATTCTTCGATAAGACTAAATAAATGAATTATATATGAAACGAATCAAGGAAAAAAGTCAAGAAAAATGCACAGTGTATAGCGTTACCAGCATCTGCGTGAAGAGGCGGCGTTTATCGGCAATATGGAGAATAACATCCCGACTGTAGATGAGATCGAAGCTCTCGGCGGGATACTCGCGCGTCAACACATCGGCAATCTCCAGGTCGACGCTGGCGGTCGCCACCCCGGCGGCCCGACGCCGCTCCACGGCGATGGCGAACATGTTGGAGGACAGGTCCACGCCCGTCACATTCACACCGTACTCCTAGACCCGGGCATAACAATACCACTACTTGGTCTGTTTATTTAAAATAATTAATTCAACCGAAAGACGTTAACTCACTGGGTTGTTAATCCAGTATTTGAAATGTTATCTGGTGATTTGTGAATTATTATTAATTAACATTAGGCATATATGATTACTGCAGGGTATCAATAATTATTAAGGTACTATATAACCATCAACGTAACATAGGATTTTGAAAGTTTTATTCCGATCGGTATATCAGGGCTCCGGTTAAAACTACAGATACACTTCCTTACGAAAGCACAAAAAGAAAATCATCGTTTTATTTATGGTTGTATGTACTATGGCAAGTGCAGCAGTATCTCAGCCACTACACTACGCTCGCTCCTACACACACAGTTGCAACTGACTGTATTGCATGTGCATTATGAATGACAGAAAATTCCAGAAAAAAATTACAAAATCATCAGAAAAGTTCGACAAAATTTTGAGAATGATTCACAGTAAACGCTACAATACTTGAAAAATATAGGTTTAAAACAAAGTAAACAAAAGTCACCAAATAATAATAATCCAGGCAATTAAAAAACAAAGCCAGTAAATGCAACGAGCTACTGAAATTAATTAGTAAATTTGTAATACTCATTCAAATATAAAAACTCCTGCAGGTAATGCATAAGAAGATGCATGTGTGTACCTTGGCCATGTGGAAGGCACTCCCGCCGATCCCGCATCCCACATCCAGGACATGTTGCCCGCGCTGCAGTCCCACCATCTGGCAGAACTCGGCGGTGGTGCGCTGACCCCCCGTGCTGACGTAGTTGTCCCCGAAGATAGCCTCGTACTTGAGGATGCCGTGCCGGGAGTACTGCTGCTCATCCAGAAACTTCTGCAACTGTTTGCCGGCGTCGTCGCTGGATACTTTCTCCAACAGCCAGCACATCTCGGTCCGCTTCTTTGTCTACCAATCCCACACGTCAGCACATTACACACCAGTTTCAACGCAGAAAACAACCACAACCAAAGAAATACATAAAAAACATCTCAATAATATTACTACACATTTTATTACAATTACTAAATTTAATTATTAAAAAATTATTACAATTAATATCACTAAAATATGGCGGATTATTATTGCGCTATAAACTGTAGGACTAACGAAACTCAAAAGATTAAGTCGAGTTGCTTATGAAACATGAAAAATAAAATTTCCCTAATATAATTCGCATTTTATAGGCAACAATGCACCCGTATTACTTTACTGGCATTGCATTTGAGAATCTACGTGGCTGCGTCACAGCTGAGCCATTACACTACGATTGCTCATGCGAACACTGCTAACACAAGTGAAGCGTATAAGAAGAAACAGACGAAATGCTCACCAGTCGCATCAGCAAAACAATGACACTAAAATTCCCATTCAATAGAAAAATGACGCTACAATACCTAATAGATAATGGAAAATGTACATAAACAGTCACATACCTTTTGTGGATCCGGTGAGATGGCGTAACCCAGTTTAAACCCGAAGCTGACTCCGATATCATCCGCATACGACAGGTCGCGGATCAGCGCGTACGTCTCCGCCGGATCGTTGTAGTTGCCGCGTTGGTCTGCTGCAACGTCGGTACACTGGATTAACATATTATTGACCAATGCATGTCACTGGGATGAAGCATTACCAGCATCCGGCGCCGGTGCGAGACTTTCACGGGCCACGAGGAATCCACCGGGGCGAAGTGTTTTCAAGGCGTTCATCAGCAGTTCTTCCAGCTGTTCCCATGTTACACCGTTTCCGGTGCAGTTCATCACGATGACATCCTTACTACAATTTTAACACGTGTTAACAATCAATCTAAGAGTAAAAATAAACAGACATTGTGTATTATCGTTACTAATTACGTCAATGCAAACCAAAGAAATTATTACGGAATTATGACAATATTATACAAACGTCAAGAGACTGAACTTATTTTTTTAACAATTTTATTGCAGTTTCAACAACCAATCGGATTGAAAAAAATATCTTAACTAAGCCTCCTAAAATCCAGTAACATCAAAATGCATCGCTAAACCAATAAATAAATCATTACGACAAAATTACAATACTAATCCACAGACCAAAATTTATTTTTCTGTAGGAGTTTTGTAGCCGGCTGATTCTGTATCTCTGGGTCGGAAACTCTATTCCTAGACATGGCCCACAAACTGCCTCAATGTACAATTACTTACAATATTTGAAAATCGTCAAACCAACTGCAAAATTCGCAACACCGTTAAATACTTAATTTACTAATTATTGAAGTATTAAATTATCAACAGGGATAATTTACCACAAGTATGCACTTTTAATCATCATGGGCAATACTTCAATAAAATTACGCCCACAAAAAGATAAGCAATGTACTCATTTCGTTTGTCTGCAACTTTATGGTCGACTCGTCGTACTCGCATTTTTCTACACTCGGGGTAGGGTAGATGTGTCAGCCACTACACTACGCTCACTCATGTAACCCGTACAGAAAAGTGCGAGATTTGATAAACAACCACCGCAAATTTTAGAATGACAGCTATGTAAAATAAATCACCGATAGCGCTTAGACACAGACAGTATCCAGATAAAAATGGCGAGAAAAACAGGAAATAAATAACGGAAAGCAAAAATCCCAGAACTTCAGTTGGCTGTACAAGTTGTAAAATGGCCCTTTCGATACAATTTACAAACAGTATTCAATAATACGATACTGCCCGAGATAAACCCTAAAAGGAGATGCGTACCTATGCGGTGTCCGTTTAGCAATGTTGCTGTCGAGGGAAATGTCCGTCCCGGATCCCGAGCGCTGCCGCTCTCGTCCCCCTTCCAGGGGGGCCCCCTTCGTGCTGGAGCTGCTGCTCCGTCGCTCTCGCGATGAACCCGCTCCGCACTCGGTCTTGACAATTTCCAGGGATGTTACCTTGCGCAGCAGCCATGTAAACCACTGATACCTGCAAAACAGCGAATAAAACAACGCGAAAGCCGAAAGGATGACGCTAACGAGAAAGCGACGAGAATAAGTGTTTTTTGCTTCTTCTTTCGCTTTAACATCTCTAATTTGCAGTGCAAACACACAATCGAACAGGAATACATATTTCACAGTTCGTATGTTTATTTGATTAGTAAATATCGACAAATCTCACTCTGCAACGCGTCCAAGAAAGAGGACATCCTTCTTCTCCAGATTAATGGACTGCAGCATGTCGAAGAGGCAATCGCCCTCTGCATCACTTCTGGCCGTTTCTCCATCGAACGTTACGGAGGGGGAACGTTTAACAGTGGGACTATCCATGGCGGAGACGGAATAATCCAGTTTCTGCATAGCACTACGAATTCCCTGGTACTTGTCGCTGGTGGCAGTCGACGCAGCGGCTGTGGCTGCAGCGGGCTTTACCTCCCCGCTCTGCATATCCGTATCGACGGCACCTGGATTCCCTGGTTGATACGTCTCGATAATTAATCAGTAGGTGGACTTTGTCCGTACGAAACTTATGCTTATCAGATCAGTGAGATCACAGAGCAGAAATCAAACTGTAAATACACCGCGCAAAGGATCAGCTGTTAATCTAGCGAGCCCAGGGGCAATACACAAGTCAAAGAGCCCGCAAGTTCCCCTTATGCTAAGGCTAAGCTCACCACTCGTCAGAAGCACCTGTGACCTGATCAGTCCATTGACCTGACCAGTGGATTAGCGAATCAAACAATTTGCTACGGCAGTAATACGTTTTGACAGTTAATTAAAGTACAAGGTGTTCTAGCATAAAATTCCTAAAATTCACTAATAACTGCGTCGATGTGATAGCGGAATCATGTCACTTGTTAACGTTGCAGAACTAGAAAAATCCCAGTATGCGAGTACACAAAATCCGGGAAGCGACAGTCTCAGCTTGATCTTGATTTTTGTCTCTTGCGCTGTATACGAAACATTGTCCATTGCACTACCAACATCCAATAAAATGCATAATCTGACAGAGATAAATAATATAAAATACAATATTAAATAACAAATTAAATCATTAAACCGAATTGTGCGCAATTATGAGGTTAGGAATATGATTCAACCATCCAGATAAACAAGATAATTTAATAAAAATAGACGTCGCGCAATCCGCGCATTTCACACAAAAGGAAAAGTGATAAGGATCTTATTAGCGAAAGTGAAATCTTGTTACGCAATAATACCGCGCAGTGCATCGAATTGCCGGAACAGCCCACCACAACGGCATTATCCAATGGTCGAATATATCCGCTTCAATGACGTAACAGTCTCTAACTCGAATAGTTGCGAATTTTAAATCCGCTTTGCCGGCTGCTAAATTCATGGAAATTCTCAGTATGCAGCAGCATTCAGGATGTTTTGCACTTGGATTTTAGAAAATTTCTGGCAGCGTGTTGAACATTCCTGACATTTCGAATTTTTCGTCATTTACAGGATTCGCAATTTCGCAGCACCCAGCAGAGATTTGATTCTTGATTTTGTAAACCTCATCGTTTTCAATCTAATTTGTGCAGTCCTCTGCATAATAGTGAAGAAGTAGAAAACGTTCTGTTTTGCATCTTCATCCGAAATTGTGTGATGGTTTCGTCTTCGATCGTTTGAATATTGATTGATTTGGATAACTGCGTAAGAATGGAAGCCTTTACGGTAATTGCCCAGCGAGCGCCGGGTTCAGTCGCTGACGATTCGCGCCTTACATTCCACGGAAGAGGACGAGGAAGTTGCCGATAAACACGACAATCATGGGCAGCGACGGGTCAGTGGTGTCAAAAACCTCAATCCAAAACTGAGTAATGCACAGCACAACATGTTCCACAAGGGAGATTGAGACCGCTGTCCTCGCATCATCCACCACCCGAAACAGGTCAGCGAAGCAATTTCCCAGTACGCTTTAATGCTGACGTAGAAATGGCCGATCCATGTTAAATTTTTTCTGGATTATGTAGTCTAGGTTTGCTGGAAGTAGTACAATAAGTGTATCCTTTTGAAAAATAATTCCCTTACTTGAAGTAAGTTACTTCGGAAGTACATGAAAGTGGAGCCAAACGCTGGGACACATCTTTGTTTCGTGATAGTGATGACAGATGATCGTTTCCCTGTACTCTTATGGTCGATTATTGTGATTTGGCATTTGCAGTTGCTTTCCATTTTCATTTGTAAGTAACGTATCGGTGCATTTCTGTTTGCATAAACTGCGTACTGTAGAGCATTTTGGAGCGTAACTGATGAGAAAATGCCAATAACCTCCCTGTGCAGGCAATCCCGACGATGAAGACAACCAGGCGACGATGCACAAGGAAGTGCTTGCGGACAGCCACGACAAGAAAGTGCAGTCCCCTCTGGAGTCCGCCTTCGCCACCGAGGGTTTGAAAGCCGCCCGCGAACCCTCCGAATCCCACGTGACCCTGAACCGTTTCGAGACGGACCTCCCCGTGGCCCCCGAACCCCGGCGGAACCGTCGGTCCCCAAACCAGTCGATTTGGGTCGTCTGATGGACCTTCAAGATCACCGACCCCCGGCCTGCTTTCCCCTGACATCCGGTGTTTCGGAGGTCGAATGCACGGTCCAGGAGGTGCGGGAGGTGGTTAGAAAGAGCCCCGAGAAGCTGCGCTACTCGGTGCGACGCGCGGAGATGGAACGCGATCCAATACTGGCTGATTTGAGCGACGAGCATTTCAGTCCGTTGCAACGGGGCTCGGCGGCCCGGAAGCATATTCCCATTAATTTTATTCCTATCCGGAAGCGGTGCATTTTGACAATGTGGAAATGCGCAGAGATGTCGGCAAGGAGAGATTGACCCGCTCGGTCGAGATGCGGACTCTCCCGGCCAAGACTGAGGCGGAGGAACAGCGACAACACCGATCGCCACTGCAGGTCAGTTGATCTTTACCACTTTCCGATAAGGTGATTAATTTTTAAATATTCATTATCCACTCTTTTGCTTGGCCACTTTTCGAATTAAAGCAACCTAAACACAGCAGCTTAGCTGCTCGTACGTAAGTCGAACTCGAAAGTCGGTTTTAAGGTAATAAGGTTCATGCTTTGATCATGAAGTCCTTTTATCCACAAACAGTTTACAACTGTCTTAAGAAGTCAAGAGTTTTTGGTGGGGCTGGTTATGTATAGTGTCCGAAGCGGTGTTGTGTGCACTGTGCAGTGCGGACTGGGTGATTCGTGTGGTCAGAAGCGGTGTGCGGACTGGGTGATTCGTGTGGTCAGAAGCGGTG